>ONZH01004064.1:0-10000 GCA_900303285.1 Rhinella marina
AGATATATAACCCCCCCATATACAGGAGATATATACCCCCCCATATACAGGAGATTATATAACCCCCCCCCATATACAGGAGATATATAACCCCCCCCCCCAATACAGGAAGATATATAAACCCCCCCCCATAATACAGGAGATATATAACCCCCCCCATATACAGGAGATAATAACCCCCCCCCCATTACATATAGGAGATATATAACCCCCCCCATATAACAGGAGATATATAACCCCCCCCCCATATACAGGAGATATTTAACCCCCCCAATATAAGGAGATATATAACCCCCCCCCATATACAGGAGATATATAACCCCCCCCCATATACAGGAGATATATAACCCCCCCCCCTCATATACAGGAAGATATAATACCCCCCCCCCATATACAAGGAGATATATAACCCCCCCCCCATAATACAGGAGATATATAACCCCCCTCATATACAGGAGATATATAACCCCCCCCCCATATACAGGAAATATATAACCCCCCCCCCCCCCCCTCATATACAGGATATATAACCCCCCCCCCCCCCCCATATACAGAGATATAATAAACCCCCCCATATACAGGAGATATATAACCCCCCCCCCATATACAGGAGATATATAATCTCCCCCCAAAAAAAAATATACGGGAGATGGGGGGCCTCCTCCTCTTGGTTGTGGTGGGGGCGTTTCCTCGGGGTTTCCTCCTCCTCTGACTGGGAACCTTTCTAGCTGTGTCCTTGTAGCGCTGGGAGCACCCAGGTGCAGGGTGGGGGGGGGGGGATCAGCGCTGGCACCGCTGGGGGGACGTCCCTGCTGTAATGTCTGCATAGTGTAAGGGGTGGTACCTGAAATGGCCCCTCGGGGGTCACATGACTGTCCGATTGTCCTGTCATTGGCTTGTAGATCACGGACTCCTCCAATCACATCCTCTACTCCAAGGAAGACGCCACAAAGGGGAAGTTCGCCTTCACCACGGAGGAGTACGACATGTTTGAGGTCTGCTTTGAAAGCAAACACCATGCAGGTGGGTGTATGGGTGAATGGGGGGTACGGGGCCCGGTCTGGGGGCCACCACTGACAGCTCCGCTCTTCTAGGTGCTGGACGGGCTCCAGATCAAATGGTGGTTCTGAACATGAAACATGGAGTGGAGGCCACGAACTACGAGGAGGTGAGTGTGTGCCACGTGCATGGTGGAGGGGGGCGCAAAAGATGAGTACCCTGTGCCTTGTGTACAACAGGGGGAGGGGAGGCACGTGGCCTGTGCCTTGTGTAACAACAGGGGGAGGGGAGCGCGTGGCCTGTGCCTTGTGTACAGCAGGGGGAGGGGAGCGCGTGGCCTGTGCCTTGTGTACAGCAGGGGGAGGGGAGCGCGTGGCCTGTGCCTTGTGTACAGCAGGGGGAGGGGAGCGCGTGGCCTGTGCCTTGTGTACAGCAGGGGGAGGGGAGCGCGTGGCCTGTGCCTTGTGTACAGTGGGGGGGGGGAGCGCGTGGCCTGTGCCTTGTGTAATAGCGGGGGGAGCGCGTGGCCTGTGCCTTGTGTATAGCGGGGGGGAGCGCGTGGCCTGTGCCTTGTGTACAGCAGGGGGAGGGGAACGCGTGGCCTGTGCCTTGTGTACAGCAGGGGGAGGGGAGCGCGTGCCTGTGCCTTGTGTACAGTGGGGGGGGAGCGCGTGGCCTGTGCCTTGTGTACAGCGGGCGGGGGGAGCGCGTGGCCTGTGCCTTGTGTACAGGGGGGGAGCGCGTGGCCTGTGCCTTGTGTACAGGGGGGGGGGGGGGAGCGCGTGGCCTGTGCCTTGTGTACAGGGGGGGGGGGGAGCGCGTGGCCTGTGCCTTGTGTACAGTGGGGGGGGGGGAGCGCGTGGCCTGTGCCTTGTGTATAGCAGGGGGAGCGCGTGGGCCTGGTGCCTTGTGTACAGCGGGCGGGGGGAGCGCGTGGCCTGTGCCTTGTGTACAGCGGGCGGGGGGAGCGCGTGGCCTGTGCCTTGTGTATAGGGGGGGAGCGCGTGGCCTGTGCCTTGTGTATAGCAGGGGGAGCGCGTGGCCTGTGCTTGTGTACAGCGGGCGGGGGGAGCGCGTGGCCTGTGCCTCGCCTGGAGGAGCGCGGTCTCATTCCCGTGTCCCGTCTCTTAGATCGCCAAGGTGGAGAAGCTGAAGCCGCTGGAGGTGGAGCTACGGCGTCTGGAAGATCTGTCCGAGTCCATTGTCAATGACTTTGCCTACATGAAGAAGAGAGAAGAGGAAATGAGGGATACCAACGGTGAGACCCTGCACTGAGCCCCGCCTCCTGCCCCTCCCCTGCACTGAGCCCCGCCTCCTGCCCCTCCCCTGCACTGAGCCCCGCCTCCTGCCCCTCCCCTGCACTGAGCCCCGCCTCCTGCCCCTCCCCTACCCCTCCCCTGCCTCCTGCCCCGCCCCCTTACTTCCGCTCTTGTCTCCGCAGAGTCCACCAATGTCCGTGTTCTCTACTTCTCCATCTTCTCCATGTGCTGTCTGATGGGCCTCGCCACCTGGCAGGTCTTCTATCTCCGACGCTTCTTCAAGGCGAAGAAACTGATTGAGTGATTGGCCGCCGTCCAGGCCCCTCCCACTGCGCCAGGATTCGGGGAATTTCTTGTAGGACTATTTTTCAGCCTCCTGTTTAAATCCTTTGGGCTCATGATCCCCCCCCCCCCCCGCCCCGGTGTGCGACGCTCTGCAGAGCCCTCTGGACAATTTGGATTCAGGTTTTTCACATTAAAAGGAAATATGGGTGAAGATTTCTTGTTCTCCAGTCTGTGACCGGGGGAAAGGGGGGCGTGTCATCTATATGTAACCGGGAGGGGGGGCGTCGGCTTGTGTCCTCCTGTATGTGACCAGGGGGACGAGAGGGAGGTTTTGGGGGCGGGGGGCGTCGGCTTGTGTCCTCCAGTCTGTGATCGGAGGTGGGTGTGGTGTGATGGCGGTGGGTGTCGGCTTGTGTCCTCCTGTATGTGACCGGGGGTGTCGGCTTGTGTCCTCCTGTATGTGACCGGAGGTGGGTGTGGTGTGACCGGGGGCGTCGGCTTGTGTCCTCCTGTATGTGACCGGAGGTGGGTGTGGTGTGACCGGGGGCGTCGGCTTGTGTCCTCCTGTATGTGACTGGAGGTGGGTGTGGTATGACCGGGGGGTGTCGGCTTGTGTCCTCCTGTATGTGACCGGAGGTGGGTGTGGTATGAACCGGGGGTGTCGGCTTGTGTCCTCCTGTATGTGACTGGAGGTGGGTGTGGTGTGACCGGTGGGGCGTCGGCTTGTGTCCCCTGTATGTGACTGGAGGTGGGTGTGGTGTGACCGGGGGGTGTCGGCTTGTGTCCTCCTGTATGTGACTGGAGGTGGGTGTGGTGTGACCGGGGGGTGTCGCTTGTGTCCTCCTGTATGTGACTGGAGGTGGGTGTGGTGTGACCGGGGGGCGTCGGCTTGTTCGTCCTGTATGTGACTGGAAAGGTGGGTTGGGTGTGACCGGGGGGCGTCGCTTGTGTCCTCCTGTATGTGACTGGAGGTGGGTGTGGTAATGACCCCGGGGTGTGTCCGGCTTGTGTCCTCCTGTATGTGACTGGAGGTGGGTGTGGTATGACCGGGGGTGTCGGCTTGTGTCCTCCTGTATGTGACTGGAGGTGGGTGTGGTGTGACCGGGGGGGCGTCGGCTTGTGTCCTCCTGTATGTGACTGGAGGTGGGTGTGATGTGACCGGGGGGCGTCGGCTTGTCGTCCTGTATGTGACTGGAGGTGGGTTGGTGTGTGACTGGGGGGCGTCCGGCTTGTGTCCTCCTGTATGTGACTGGAGGTGGGTTGGGTGTGACTGGGGGGCGTCGGCTTGTGTCCTCCTGTATGTGACTGGAGGTGGGTGTGGTGTGACCGGGGGGGCGTCGGCTTGTCGTCCTGTATGTGACTGGAGGTGGGTTGGGTGTGACCGGGGGGCGTCGGCTTGTCTCCTGTATGTGACTGGAGGTGGGTTGGGTGTGACCGGGGGCGTCGGCTTGTGTCCTCCTGTATGTGACTGGAGGTGGGTGTGGTGTGACCGGGGGGGTGTCGGCTTGTGTCCTCCTGTATGTGACTGGGTGTGACGGTGGGTGTGGGGTGGGGGCGGGGGGTGTCGGCTTGTGTCCTCCTGTATGTGACTGGAGGTGGGTGTGATGTGACCGGGGGGCGTCGGCTTGTCGTCCTGTATGTGACTGGAGGACTGTATTGTATGGACCTGATGTTACAATGATGTGACTCATGGACCGATATACAATCAGGAGACAGTTTACATCTGCCTTTCACAGCCCAGTTGTCAGGATGTCATTCGGAATCTACAGGTAAGAAACGGAAATTTGTGACGTGAACAGTTTGAAGCCGCATAACCAGCAACCTCTGGCTGTTCTGGAACTACAACTCCCAGCATGCTCCATTCATTTCTATGGGCGTTACAAGAACAAGCAAGCGTGCATGCAGGGAGTTGTAGTTTCACAGCAGCTGGCATGCCGAAAGTTGCAGACCCCTGCCCTAGATGAGGCTGCTGTAGGGAACCCATGACCAGTAGTGTTGTCGGCAGATACCCCTTCCGCCCCGGCCTGGTGCCCCTCTTCTTCTCCGGGCCCGCGCTGCACTGTCCTGACCATGTACAGCGTCAGGATGTAGTGCACGCACTCTGACCTGACGCTGCACACAGTCAGGTGACAGTGCAGCGCAGGGAAGGGCTCCACCCTCTCTGCCACGCCTGGAGCGGAGCCGCGGCGCAGGACAGGTAAGATAATTTATTTTATTTTGATGTGGGCTGCTGTGAGGTCTGATGGGGGCACAGTGTGCTGGTCTGATGGGGGCACAGTGTGCTGGTCTGATGGGGGCACAGTGGGCTGCTCTGAGGTCTGATGGGGGCACAGTGGGCTGCTCTGAGGTCTGATGGGGGCACAGTGGGCTGCTCTGAGGTCTGATGGGGGCACAGTGGGCTGCTCTGAGGTCTGATGGGGGCACAGTGGGCTGATCTGAGGTCTGATGGGGGCACAGTGGGGCTGCTCTGAGGTCTGATGGGGCACAGTGGGCTGATCTGAGGTCTGATGGGGCACAGTGGGCTGATCTGAGATCTGATGGGGGCACAGTGGGCTGATCTGAGGTCTGATGGGGGCACAGTGGGCTGATCTGAGGTCTGATGGGGGCACAGTGGGCTGATCTGAGGTCTGATGGGGGCACACAGATTTTTTTTGTTTTATTTTTTCAGCGTGGTATTGAATACTTTTTCTTGGTATCGAAATCGAATCAAAATTTTGGTATCGTGACAACTCTATCTGCAGATACCCCTGGCACCGGGTGTCCTGGATTGCTTGCGGCCCCTCACATGTGCTCGGCAGCTGGAGGCCTCTGTGTTGGTCCTTGTTCACATGTGTCCGCATTGCTGGGAAAAATTATAGCTTAAAGGGAACCTGTCATCTCCGAAACACCCCCTGAACTACAGTAAGTGTTGTATAGTGTAAGTGATGCTGAATCCGAATATGTAAGTTTTATCTTCATACTCACTTCCATTCTGACGCTGTGCTCCCACAAACCTGCAGTAAAATGCATTGACAGGACTCTTCTTTGAGTCCTCTCCATTATGTGAGCGATCACCGGAGTCCTCTCCATTATGTGAGCGAGCACCGGAGTCCTCTCCATTATGTGAGCCCGAGTCCCCATTGTGAGCGAGCCCGGAGTCCTCTTCCATTATGTGAGCGAGCACCGGAGTCCTCTCCATTATGTGAGCGAGCACCGGAGTCCTCTCCATTATGTGAGCGAGCACCGGAGTCCTCTCCATTATGTGAGCGAGCACCGGAGTCCTCTCCATTATGTGAGCGAGCACCGGAGTCCTCTCCATTAGTGAGCGAGCACCGGAGTCCTCTCCATTATGTGAGCGACGCACCGGAGTCCTCTCCATTATGTGAGCGAGCACCGGAGTCCTCTCCATTATGTGAGCGAGCACCGGAGTCCTCTCCATTATGTGAGCGAGCACCGGGAGTCCTCTCCATTATGTGAGCGAGCACCGGAGTCCTCTCCATTATGTGAGCGAGCACCGGAGTCCTCTCCCATTATGTGAGCGAGCACCGGAGTCCTCTCCATTATGTGAGCGAGCACCGGAGTCCTCTCCATTATGTGAGCGAGCACGGAGTCCTCTCCATTATGTGAGCGAGCACCGGAGTCCTCTCCATTATGTGAGCGAGCACCGGAGTCTCTCCATTATGTGAGCTCCTCTCCATTATGTGAGCGAGCACGGAGTCCTCTCCATTATGTGAGCGAGCACCGGAGTCTCTCCATTATGTGAGCGAGCACCGGAGTCCTCTCCATTATGTGAGCGAGCACCGGAGTCCTCTCCATTATGTGAGCGGAGCACCGGAGTCCTCTCCATTATGTGAGCGAGCACCGGAGTCCTCTCCATTATGTGAGCGAGCACCGGAGTCCTCTCCATTATGTGAGCGAGCACCGGAGTCCTCTCCATTATGTGAGCGAGCAGTCCTCTCCATTATGTGATCCTCTCCATTATGTGAGCGAGCACCGGAGTCCTCTCCATTATGTGAGCGAGCACACCTCTCCAGTTCCTCTCCATTATGTGAGCGAGCACCGGAGTCCCTCTCCATTATGTGAAGCGAGCACCGGAGTCCTCTCCCATTATGTGAGCGAGCACCGGAGTCCTCTCCATTATGTGAAGCGAGCACCGGAGTCCTCTCCATTATGTGAGCGAGCACCGGAGTCCTCTCCATTATGTGA
This sequence comes from Rhinella marina, assembly GCA_900303285.1. Taxonomy (NCBI): domain Eukaryota; kingdom Metazoa; phylum Chordata; class Amphibia; order Anura; family Bufonidae; genus Rhinella; species Rhinella marina. The sequence goes on from ONZH01004064.1 coordinate 6,729, forward strand.
GCGAGCACCGGAGTCCTCTCCATTATGTGAGCGAGCACCGGAGTCCCTCTCCATTATGTGAGCGAGCACCGGAGTCCTCTCCATTATGTGAGCGAGCACCGGAGTCCCTGCCTCCATTATGTGAGCGAGCACCGGAGTCCTCTCCATTATGTGAGCGAGCACCGGAGTCCTCTCCATTATGTGAGCGAGCACCGGAGTCCTCTCCATTATGTGAAGCGAGCACCGGAGTCCTCTCCATTATGTGAGCGAGCACCGGAGTCCTCTCCATTATGTGAGCGAGCACCGGAGTCCTCTCCATTATGTGAGCGAGCACCGGAGTCCTCTCCATTATGTGAGCGAGCACCGGAGTCCTCTCCATTATGTGAGCGAGCACCGGAGTCCTCTCCATTATGTGAGCGAGCACCGGAGTCCTCTCCATTATGTGAGCGAGCACCGGAGTCCTCTCCATTATGTGAGCGAGCACCGGAGTCCTCTCCATTATGTGAGCGAGCACCGGAGTCCTCTTCCATTATGTGAGGCGAGCCTGAGCGAGTCCTCTCCATTAGTGAGCGAGCACCGGAGTCCCTCTCCATTATGTGAGGAGCACCGAGTCCTCTCCATTATGTGAGCGAGCACCGGAGTCCTCTCCATTATGTGAGCGAGCACGTGAGCGGCACCGGAGTCTCTCCATTATGTGAGCGAGCACCGGAGTCCTCTCCATTATGTGAGCGAGCACCGGAGTCCTCTCCATTATGTGAGCGAGCACCGGAGTCCTCTCCATTATGTGAGCGAGCACTGCACCGGAGTCCACTGAGTGCACTTTACTGCAGGTTTGTGGGAGCGCAGCGTCAGAATGGAAGTGAGTATGAAAATAAAACTTACATAACCGGACTCGACGTCACTTACACTATACACCGCTTACTGTAGTTCACAGGGTTTTTCGGAGCTGACTGGTTCCCTTTAAATATATGCAAATGAACCTCTAGGAGCAATGGAGGCGTTATCTCGCTCTGTCTTTCTCTGGACGCGCCTCTCGCTCTGTCTTTTCTCTGGACGCGGCCTCTCGCTCTGTCTTTCTTCTGGACGCGCCTCTCGCTCTTGTCTTCTCTGGCACGCGCTCTCGCGTCTGTTCTTTCTCTGGAGCGCCTCTCGCTCTGTTCTTTCTCTGGACGCGCCTCTCGCTCTGTTCGTTCTCTGAACGCGCTCTTCCTCTGTTTTCTCTGACGCCGGCCTCCGCTCTGTCTTTCTGGCTGGACGCGCCTCTCGCTCTGTCTTTCTTCTGACGCGGCCTTCTTCGCTCTGTCTCTCTGGTACGCCGCCTCTCGCTCTGTCTTTCCTTCTGACGCGCTCTCGCTCTGTGCCTTTCTCTGGACGCCCGCCTCGTCGCTCGTCATTTCTCTGGCAGCGCGCCCTCTCTGCCTCTGTCTTTCCTCTGGACGCGCCTCTCGCTCTGTCTTCTCTGGACGCGCCTCTCGCTCTGTCTTTCTCTGGACGCGCCTCTCGCTCTGTCTTTCTCTGACGCGGCCTCTCGCTCTGTCTTTCTCTGGACGCGCCTCTCGCTCTGGTCTTTCTCTGGACGCGCTCTCGCTCTGTCTTTCTCTGGACGCGCCTCTCGCTCTGTCTTTCTCTGGACGCCGCCTCTCGCCTTCTGGTCTTTTCTCTGGACGCGGCCTCTCCGCTCTGTCTTTCCTCTGGACGCGCCTCTCGCTCTGTCTTTCTCTGGACTGCCGCCTCTCGCTCTGTCTTTCTCTGGACGCGCCCCTCTCGCTCTGTTCTTCTCTTGGACGCGCCTCTCGCTCTGTCTTTCTCTGGACGCGCTCTCGCTCTGTCTTTCTCATGGACGCGCCCTCTCGCTCTGTCTTTCTCTGGACGCGCCTCTCGCTCTGTCTTTCTCTGGACGCGCTCTCGCTCGGTCTTTCTCTGGACGCGCCTCTCGCTCTGTTCTTTCTCTGGACGCGCCTCTCGCTCTGTCTTTTCTCTGGACGCGCCTCTCGCTCTGTCTTTCTCTGGACGCGCCTCTATCGCTCTGTCTGTTCTCTGGACGCGCCTCTCGCTCTGTCTTTCTCTGGAACGCGCCTCTCGCTCTGTCTTTCTCTGGACGCGCCTCTCGCTCTGTCTTTCTCTGGACGCGCCTCTCGCTCTGTCTTTCTCTGGACGCGCTCTCGCTCTGTCTTTCTCTGGACGCGCCTCTCGCTCTGTCTTTCTCTGGACGCGCCTCTCGCTCTGTCTTTCTCTGGACGCGCCTCTCGCTCTGTCTTTCTCTGGACGCGCCTCTCGCTCTGTCTTTCTCTGGACGCGCCTCTCGGCTCTGTCTTTCTCTGGACGCGCCTCTCGCTCTGTCTTTCTCTGGACGCGCCTCTCGCTCTGTCTTTCTCTGGACGCGCCTCTCGCTCTGTCTTTCTCTGGACGCGCCTCTCGCTCTGTCTTTCTCTGGACGCGCCTCTCGCTCTGTCTTTCTCTGGACGCGCCTCTCGCTCTGTCTTTCTCTGGACGCGCCTCTCGCTCTGTCTTTCTCTGGACGCGCCTCTCGCTCTGTCTTTCTCTGGACGCGCCTCTCGCTCTGTCTTTCTCTGGACGCGCCTCTCGCTCTGTCTTTCTCTGGACGCGCCTCTCGCTCTGTCTTTCTCTGGACGCGCCTCTCGCTCTGTCTTTCCTCTGGACGCGCCTCTCGCTCTGTCTTTCTCTGGACGCGCCTCTCGCTCTGTCTTTCCGTGGTCTCTGTGGACGTCACACGGCTTCCTCTCACTTCCTGTCTGCTTCTCACCCTCCTCTTCCTCGGCTCTGGGGTTTCCCGGGTGATTTTTATCCTCGCCCCTCCGTGTATTTTCTCTTGACCTTTCAGAAATGTTTCCTTCGTGTCATTTGCTGCTCCGGTCCCAGACACCAACCACAAGAAGACGGTGACGGCAGCAGGGAGGAGACTTCCATGTGAGAGAGACTGCAGAGCTGACAGCGCCACAGAAGGGACAGGCGGCCAGTGTGGCGGGACATGCGACCAGACTGTGACAGCAATGAGCCCGGATACAGCAGCTCCGGCAGCAGAGAGGTAACGCCCTGGAGGCTGTGATGTCACACTGCACCTATGACGTCAGCGCACCCCGGTCACATCTTCACTTTGCAGGAGTCCTCCGATGACATTAAGAAGGTTCAGAGAAGAGAAAAGAATCGCATCGCAGCGCAAAAGAGTCGCCAGCGGCAGACACAGAAGGCGGACACATTACATGTGGTGAGTGCCGCTGTCCACGTATTGTGGGGGTGGTAGTAGTAGTAGCAGTAGTCGTAGTAGTAGTAAG
>ONZH01004064.1:20000-63720 GCA_900303285.1 Rhinella marina
GTTGCTACCTATAAGAGGGCGTAACTATGAAGCGCCACGTGCTTTATGTGGGAGTATAGGTTTAAATTCTTTAGTAACAACTGACCAATCAGATGTAGGGGCGGGGCGAGAGGAGGACGCCGGGACTTAAAAACTTTTACTTGCACCCAAAGTCTAACAGGAAGGTCCTAAAGAGCGGAGAGAACGTGGCCCGGGGACAGAGAGCGGGGACCGAGAGGGGGCAAACTGATCGGAGAGAGCGGGGACCGAGAGGGGGCAAACTGACCGGAGAGAGCGGGGGACCGACCGGAGAGAGCGGGGACCGAGAGGGGGGGGACTGACCGGAGAGAGCGGGGACCGAGAGGGGGGGGACTGACCGGAGAGAGCGGGGCCGACCCGGAGAGAGCGGGGACCGAGAGAGGGGGGGGGGGGGGGGGGACCGACCGGAGAGAGCGGGGACCGAGAGGGGGGGGGGACTGACCGAGAGAGCGGGGACCGAGAGGGGGGGACTGACCGGAGAGGGGGGGGACCGAGAGGGGGGGACTGACCGGAGAGAGCGGGGTCCTGGCTTGCTGACTGTGTATATGGAAACTGAGAGAGGAACAAACACCAGAGCAGAAGTCACTGTAGAGACTGTCACCAAGAGGGAGGGAGAGAGACTGTCAGAGATAGAGAGAGAGAGGCTGTCAGAGAGAGACTGTAGGGGTGATGTCAGAGACAGTCTGGTAGGTCTCCTGGATTGTCTGGATGGTGACTGAGGGCTCCTCGGGGGGCGATCTGTTGCCCCCCCCTCAGAAGGGTCATGTGACGGCGCTGTACCGGCGGCGCTGGCTGATGGTGCTGCTGTTTGCGGCGTACTCGCTGTGTAACGCCTTCCAGTGGCTGCAGTACGGCATCGTCAGTAACCTCTTCATCCGCTACTATGGCGTCAGCAGCCTGGCAGTGGACTGGCTGTCCATGTCCTACATGCTGGCGTACATCCCGCTGATCTTCCCGGTGGCCTGGCTGCTGGACACTCGCGGCCTACGGCTCATCGCCCTCATCGGATCCGGGCTCACCTGTCTGGGCGCCTGGGTGAAGACGGGTAGCGCCCGGCCGGACCTCTTCCCGGTCACCCTGCTGGGACAGCTGATATGCGCCATCGCGCAGGTCTTCATCCTGGGAATGCCGTCACACATCGCCTCCGTCTGGTTCAGCGCCAGCGAAGTCTCCACCGCCTGCTCCGTGGGAGTGTTCGGCAATCAGGTAACGAGATCCATGGTGGGGGTAGTTGTCCTGCCATTCTGTAGTACTGAGCCATCTGGCAGCACCGCCTCGCACCTCCCGGTGCATACAGCCGCTGGATTAGTGCCACGCTGTGCGCCCCACACCATAGGGCCCGTACGGTGCTGCCTCTCCCTCTTAGGAGGGGCCACAACTCTCCTCAATCCCCTCATTTTCCAGCCCCTGCCTTCCCAGAGCCGTACGAGGTTGTGTCCTCTGCCGGACGATTGAACCACTTAAAGGGGTTATCCTCGAGCCGCGTCATCAATATCGGATCGGTCTGACTCCCAGGACCCCCGTCACTCAGCTTTTCGAAGACATCTGGTTCTCCATAAACGCCACGGCCGCTTCCTAGACTGTGTGACATCACCGTACGTCAGTTATATGGCCCACTTGCATCTCCGCTCTATTCAAGTCAATGGGGCTGAGCTGTAATACCAGTCACTGCCACTATACCATGTGCGGCGCTGTGTAAGCGCCCAAGAAGCCGCCGTGCTCACCGGAGCTTTGATGAGCGGCGCCCTCGCCAGTGTCATATTGATGACGTCACCACTAGAGATGAACGAAGCGACTCCAGATGCTTAATCCAAAGTCACTTTGTTCAAAAATTCCTTATAACACTGTGCGGAGTGTATGGGCTCCGATGAGGCGAATTCCGTTATTCATGAAGTCGCACAATTCGGGTCCAAGATTTTTCACTGTAATAATTATCGAGGTTATTCAACGGTCTCGCCTCATCGGAGCCCATACATTCTACATGCATCCTTCTCCGTACAGTGTTATTACGCATTTTTTAACAAAGCAACTTCGGATATAGCATCCAAACTCTCTTCCCATATTTCTAGTCGCCACCGTTATTTCCCGGATATCTCCTTTAATATTAGGTACAATGTAGTGAAAACTGGAAGAAATTCCAAATGTGGTGGAATTCGGAAAAAAAAAACATCAATTCTGTCATAGTTTAAAAGGTTTTATTTTTACAGTGTTCCCTATTAGATAAAACCGACCTGTTCTCTTCATTCTCCGGGTCAGTACGATTACATATCCGCACGCACACATATCCGCACGCACACATATCCGCACGCACACATATCCGCACGCACACATATCCGCACGCACACATATAGTTTTATGGGTTGTCTATGAGATAAAACTGTAATCGTACTGACCGGAGAATGAAGAGAACAGGTCAGTTTTATCTCATAGGGAACATTGTAAAAACAAAACCCATAAAACTATATAAATGTGGTATCACTGTAATCGTACTGACCCGGAGAATGAAGAGAACAGATCAGTTTTATCTCATAGGGAACACTGTAAATATAAAACCTATAAAACTATATACATGTGGTATCACTGTAATCGTACTGACCGGAGAATGAAGAGAACAGGTTAGTTTTATCTCATAGAGAACACTGTAAAAACAAACCCATAAAACTATATAAATGTGGTATCACTGTAATCGTACTGACCGGAGAATGAAGAGAAACAGGTCAGTTTTATCTCATAGGAACAATGTAAAAACAAAACCTATAAAACTATATAAATGTGGGTATCACTGTAATCGCACTGACCCCCGAGAATGAAGAGAACAGGTCAGTTTTATCTCATAGAGAACACTGTAAAAACAAAACCCATAAAACTATATAAATGTGGTATCACTGTAATCGTACTGACCGGAGAATGAAGAGACAGGTCAGTTTATCTCATAGAGAACACTGTAAAAACAAAACCTATAAAACTATATAAATGTGGTATCACTGTAATCGTACTGACCCGGAGAATGAAGAGAACAGGTCAGTTTTATCTCATAGGGAACACTGTAATAACAAAACCCATAAAACTATATAAATGTGGTATCACTGTAATCGTACTGACCGGAGAATGAAGAGAACAGGTCAGTTTTATCTCAAAGGGAACACTGTAAAAACAAAACCTATAAAACTATATAAATGTGGTATCACTGTAATCGTACTGACCCGGAGAATGAAGAGAACAGGTCAGTTTTATCTCATAGGGAACACTGTAATAACAAAACCCATAAAACTATATAAATGTGGTATCACTGTAATCGTACTGACCGGAGAATGAAGAGAACAGGTCAGTTTTATCTCATAGAGAACGCTGTAAAAACAAAACCCATAAAACTATATAAATGTGGTATCACTGTAATCGTACTGACCGGAGAATGAAGAGAACAGGTTAGTTTTATCTCATAGAGAACACTGTAAAAACAAAACCCATAAAACTATATAAATGTGGTATCACTGTAATCGTACTGACCGGAGAATGAAGAGAACAGGTCAGTTTTATCTCATAGGGAACACTGTAATAACAAAACCCATAAAACTATATAAATGTGGTATCACTGTAATCGTACTGACCGGAGAATGAAGAGAACAGGTCAGTTTTATCTCAAAGGGAACACTGTAAAAACAAAACCTATAAAACTATAATAATGTGGTATCACTGTAATCGTACTGACCCGGAGAATGAAGAGAACAGGTCAGTTTTATCTCATAGGGGAACACTGTAATAACAAAACCATAAAACTATATAAATGTGGTATCACTGTAATCGTACTGACCGGAGAATGAAGAGAACAGGTCAGTTTTATCTCAAAGGGAACACTGTAAAAACAAAACCTATAAAACTATATAAATGTGGTATCACTGGTAATCGTACTGACCCGGAGAATGAAGAGAACAGGTCAGTTTTATCTCATAGAGAACACTGTAAAAACAAAACCCATAAAACTATATAAATGTGGTATCACTGTAATCGTACTGACCTGGAGAATGAAGAGAACAGGTCAGTTTTATCTCATAGGGAACCTGTAATAACAAAACCCATAAAACTATATAAATGTGGTATCACTGTAATCGTACTGACCGGAGAATGAAGAGAACAGGTCAGTTTTATCTCATAGGGAACACTGTAAAACAAAACCTATAAAACTATATAAATGTGGTATCACTGTAATCGTAACTGACCCCGGAGAATGAAGAGAACAGGTCAGTTTTATCTCATAGAGAACACTGTAAAAACAAAACCCATAAAACTATATAAATGTGGTATCACTGTAATCGTACTGACCGGAGAATGAAGAGAACAGGTAGTTTTATCTCATAGGGACAACTGTAATAACAAAAACCCATAAAACTATATAAATGTGGGTATCACTGTAATCGTACTGACCGGAGAATGAGAGAACAGGTCAGTTTTATCTCAAAGGGAACACTGTAAAAACAAAACCTATAAAACTATATAAATGTGGTATCACTGTAATCGTACTGACCCCGGAGAATGAAGGAGAACAGGTCAGTTTTATCTCATAGAGAACACTGTAATAACAAAAACGCCATAAACTATATAAATTGGTATCACTTGTAATCGTACTGACCGGAGAATGAAGAGAACAGGCCAGTTTTATCTCATAGGGAACGCTGTAAAAACAAAACCTATAAAACTTATAAATGTGGTATCACTGTAATCGTACTGACCTGGAGAATGAAGAGAAACAGGTCAGTTTTATCTCATAGGGAACACTGTAATAACAAAACCCATAAAACTATAAAAATGTGGTATACTGTAATCGTACTGACCTGGAGAATGAAGAGAACAGGTCAGTTTTATCTCATAGAGAACACTGTAAAAACAAAACCTATAAAACTATATAAATGTGGTATCACTGTAATCGTACTGACCGGAGAATGAAGAGAACAGGTCAGTTTTATCTCATAGGGAACACTGTAAAAACAAAACCTATAAAACTATATAAATGTGGTATCACTGTAATCGTACTGACTGGAGAATGAAGAGAACAGGTCAGTTTTATCTCATAGGGAACACTGTAATAACAAAACCCATAAAACTATATCAATGTGGTATCACTGTAATCGTACTGACCGGAGAATGAAGAGAACAGGTCAGTTTTATCTCATAGGGAACACTGTAATAACAAAACCCATAAAACTATATCAATGTGGTATCACTGTAATCGTACTGACCGGAGAATGAAGAGAACAGGTCAGTTTTATCTCATAGGGAACAATGTAAAAACAAAACCCATAAAACTATATAAATGTGGTATCACTGTAATCGTACTGACCGGAGAATGAAGAGAACAGGTCAGTTTTATCTCATAGAGAACACTGTAAAAACAAAACCTATAAAACTATATAAATGTGGTATCACTGTAATCGTACTGACCGGAGAATGAAGAGAACAGGTCATAGGGAACAACATAAAAACAAAACCCATAGAAATATGTCGAAATTGCATTTTCTTTTGCAGTTCTAACACATTTGGAAATTTTTTCCAGCTTGCCGTTACGTTTTATGTAATATTAAATGGTTGCCTTACAAAGTATCATATGGCTGTGACTGAAAAATGTAAAAAAAATTCTAAAGGCAGGGAGTAAACAATGGAAATGTAATAACAGAAAATCGCTAGGAAAAAGTTAAATACTTCTGTCAGTTTTGGCGCTGCGTTGAAAATCATGTTTATTTTTATTTGTTTTTTTATTATGTGGAAAGTGGTGATAGGACCTCCCTCTAGAAGACCTAAATGTGGTATCAGTGTGCACCGGGGCCACGAGCAGGAATATTCCTGAGATAAAATTGGTCCACGCTCCATCCTAGCACCACCAAAGAACGGCTTCCCCACCTCCGCGTGGAAAAGCAGCAGAAATCTGGCAGCTATGGCGCCCGAACCACTCCTTAACGGGTGCTATTTCTAAACTGCCAACACATACTGCAACAGGCAGCCTGTTATAGAGCAGGAGGAGCTGAGCAGATTATATATAAAGAGAACCTGTCACCATGTAATCTGCAGGCAGCCTGTTATAGAGCAGGAGGAGCTGAGCAGATTATATATAAAGAGAACCTGTCACCATGTAATCTGCAGGCAGTGTGTTATAGAGCTAGGAGTATGAATGAGCAGACTTATAATATAACGAGAACCTGTCCACCATGTTTAATCTCGCAGGCAGTGTGTTTATAAGAAGCAGGAGAGCCTGAGCAGATTATATATACAGAGAACCTGTCACCATGTTAAATCTTCAGGCAGTGTGTTATAGAGCAGGAGTAAGGCTTGAGCAGAATTATATATAAAGAGAACCTGTACCTGATACTGCACGGCAGTGTGGTTTATAGAGCAGGGAGGGAATGAGCAGATTAATATATAAAAGAGAAACCTGTCACCATCGTAATTTCAGGCAGAGTGTTATAGACGCAGGGAGGGAGCTGAGCCAGATTATATATAAAGAGAACCTGTCACAATGTAATCTGCAGGCAGTGTGTTATAGAGCAGGAGGAGCTGAGCAGATTATATATAAAGAGAACCTGTCACCGTGTAATCTGCAGGCAGTGTGTATAGAGCAGGAGGAGCTGAGCAGATTATATATAAAGAGAACCTGTCACCATGTAATCTGCAGGCAGTGTGTTATAGAGCAGGAGGAGCTGAGCAGATTATATATACAGAGAACCTGTCACCATGTAATCTGCAGGCAGTGTGTTATAGAGCAGGAGGAGCTGAGCAGATTATATATAAAGAGAACCTGTCACCATGTAATCTGCAGGCAGTGTGTTATAGATCAGGAGGAGCTGAGCAGATTATATATAAAGAGAACCTGTCACCATGTAATTGCAGGCATTGTGTTATAGAGCAGGAGGAGCTGAGCAGATTATATATAAGAGAACCTGTCCCGTGTAATCTGCAGGCAGTGTGTTATAGAGCAGGAGAAGCTGAGCAGATTATATATAAAGAGAACCTGTCACGTGTAATCTGCAGGCAGTGTGTTTATAGAGCAGGAGGAGCTGAGCAGATATATAATACTGTCACCGTGTAATCTGCAGGCAGAGTGTTATAGAGCAGGAGGAGCTGAGCAGATTATATATAAAGAGAACCTGTCACCGTGTAATCTGCAGGCAGAGTGTTATAGAGCAGGAGGAGCTGAGCAGATTATTATACAAGAGAACCTGTCACCATGTAATTGCAGGCAGTGTGTTATAGAGCAGGAGGAGCTGAGCAGATTATATATAAAGAGACCTGTCACCATGTAATCTGCAGGCAGTGTGTTATAGAGCAGGAGGAAGCTGGAGCAGATTATATATAAAGAGAACCTGTCACCATGTAATCTGCAGGCAGTGTGTTATAGAGCAGGAGAGGAGCTGAGCAGATTATATATAAAGAGAATGTCACCATGTATCTCAGGCAGTGTGTTATAGAGCAGAGGGCTGAGCAGTTATATATAAAGAGAACTGTACCATGTATCTGCAGGCAGTGTGTTATAGAGCAGGAGGACTGAGCAGATTATATATAAAGAGAACCTGTCACCATGTAATCTGCAGGCAGTGTGTTTATAGAGCAGGAGGAGCTGAGCAGATTATATATAAAGAGAACCTTCACCATGTAATCTGGCAGGCAGTGTGTTATAGAGCAGGAGGAGTGAGGCAGATTATATATAAGAGAACCTGTCACCATGTAATCTGCAGGCAGTGTGTTATAGAGCAGGAGGAGTGAGCAGATTATATATAAAGAGAACCTGTCACCATGTAATCTGCAGGCAGTGTGTTATAGAGCAGGAGGAGTGAGAGATTATATATAAAGAGAACCTGTCACCATGTAATCTGCAGCAGTGTGTTATAGAGAGGAGGAGTGGAGCAGATTATATATAAAGAGAACCTGTCACCATGTAATCTGCAGGCAGTGTGTTATAGAGCAGGAGGAGCTGAGCAGATTATATATAAAGAGAACCTGTCACCATGTAATCTGCAGGCAGTGTGTTATAGAGCGATTACTATCACTGATATCACCCCCTGTGTACAGGTATCAGTAACTGACCGCTATCTCTGTCCATCCTCTCATAATCAGTTTATGTCTCTTTCTTCCGTTACACTTCTTATGTGTTGATGTCCACCATGCTGCACCTTTCCAAATCTCTTCCTTTATAATTTATATTTATACTCAGCAGAGGTGTGCTTTGTTTCTCTAGCACAGATATAACGGCACTGTCTCTCCTCTGTCCTCAGCTTGGTGTGGCGGTGGGCTTCCTTTTACCTCCAGTGCTGGTTCCTAATATAGAAGACAAGCAGCAGCTCTCCTACCACATCGGCATCATGTTCTATGGAACCGCCGCCGCCGCAACCCTGCTCTTCGCCCTGGTAATATTTGGTGCGCATCATCCAAGTACTGGAATAGTAGATACAGGGGGTGTAGTGTAGAGGAGTGTGTGTGAGAAGGGGGGCAGAGTATTATATATCTATAGATGCAGGGCTGAGTATTACTCCTGTGGCCCCCAGGGGTCCCTCCAGACAGCGAGCTCTTCTCTCATATGAGTTTCAGGACATTCTGACACCAGGGATTTCTGGCTCTAGGACATGCATTATTCTAGATTCCGGGGAATATTCCGGAATGTTTGTCAGATCTGCGTCTATATCTGTGTGCTGTGTCTAGTCTTTCAGGACGCGCCCCCGTTGCCCCCAACGCTGGCTCAGGCGGTGCATCATTCCTCTGACGATGGTCACTATTCCTACAAACTCTCCATCCTACGGCTCCTGAAGAACAAGAACTTCATCCTGTTGGTTGTATCATATGGTGAGTCTTTAGACGGGCCCCTGGGTGTGTGGAGGTAACCGGGCCCCTGGGTGTGTGGAGGTAACCGGGCCCCTGGGTGTGTGGGAGGTAACCGGGCCCCTGGGTGCGTGGAGGTAACCGGGCCCCTGGGTGCGTGGAGGTTACCGGGCCCCTGGGTGCGTGGAGGTTACTGGGCCCCTGGGTGCGTGGAGGTTACCGGGCCCCTGGGTGCGTGGAGGTTACCGGGCCCCATAATTGCTATTCTTTATGATTTCAGGTCTGAACACTGGAGTCTTCTACTCTCTGTCCACCCTACTGAACCGCATGGTGACGGAGCATTACCCGGTAAATGGCCATTGTGGGGTGTGGCTTCCCGCGCCGGCGCTGCTGCCCATGAAGACTGACTGCCCTCTCTGTCCTTCTGTACAGGGAGAAGAGGTGAACGCCGGGCCGCATTGGTCTGACCATCACTGTGGCGGGAATGTGCGGAGCGCTAGTCACTGGCTTCTGGCTGGACAGGACAAAGACCTACAAGTGAGTGCAGGGGGGGGGGTGGAGTGAGGGGCTGAGCGAGGGTGAGGAGGGAGCGAGGGGGGGGTGAGGAGGGAGCGAGGGGGGGGTGAGGAGGGAGCGAGGGGGGGGTGAGGAGGGAGCGAGGGGGGGTAAGAGTGAGGAGGGAGCAGGGGGGGGGTGAGGAGGGAGCGGGGGGGGTGAGGAGGGAGCGAGGGGGGGGGTGAGGAGGGAGCGAGGGGGGGGTGAGGAGGGAGCGAGGGGGGGGTGAGGAGGGAGCGAGGGGGGGTGAGGAGGGAGCGAGGGGGGGTGAGAGGGAGCGAGGGGGGGGTGAGGAGGGAGCGAGAGGGGGGGGGGGTGAGAGTGAGGGGGAGCGGGGGGGGGTGAGAGTGAGGGGGAGGGAGAGAGTGAGGAGGGAGCGGGGGGGGGAGAGGGGGGGGAGTGAGAGTGAGAGGGGTGAGAGTGTGAGGAGGGCGGGGGGGGGGGTGAGAGTGAGGAGGGAGCGGGGGGGGGGGGGGTGAGGGAGCGGGGGGGTGAGCGTGAGGGGAGGGTGAGGAGGGAGCCGGGGGGTGAAGTGAGGAGGAGCGGGGGGGGGAGGAGGGAGCGAGGAGCGGGGGGGTGAGGGTGAGGAGGAGCGGGGGGGGAGGGTGAGGAGGAGCCGGGGGTGAGAGTGAGGAGGGAGCGGGGGGGGGTGAGAGTGAGGGGAGCGGGGGGGGGAGAGTTGAGGAGGGAGCGAAGGGGGGGAGGGGGGTGAGAGTGAGGAGGCTGGAGCGAGGGCGGCGAGAGTGAGGGGCTGAGGGGCGGGGTCGGGGTTGAGGAGTGAGGAGGGTCGAGAGTGGAGGAGGGCGAGGATGGGGTGAGAGGTGGCGAGCGAGGGCGGGGGGGGCGAGAGTGGAGGTTGGCTGAGCGGGTGAGGGGTGAGCGAGAAGTGGGAGGGGGAGAGTGAGGGCCTGAGCGAGGTGGGGAGGGGTGAGAGTGAGGGGTTGAGCGAGAGTGAGGGGTTTGGAGCGATGGTGAGCGAGGGTGAGGAGAGGGTGAGAGGAGGGGAGCGAGGGATTTCGGAGGAGGTTGGGTGAGAGTGAGGGTTGAGCGAGAAGCGGGGGCTGGGCAGGTGAGTGAGGAGGAGGCTGAGCGAAGGTGAGCAAAGAGGGCGGGGAGGGGGGTGAGAGAGGTATTTGAGGGCTGACTGTGCGCTTTCTCAAGACCCCCTGGGTTACATCTTCTCACTGCTGGGATGTGGTCTCACGTTCACCTGGATCTCGGGTTCTCTGGCTCGTCTTCGCAGGTGTCTGGGGTGTACAGCTCCTGAGGGGGCACCCATCATTTGGCATGTAGAGTTGGTTCGGGGTGCAGAGATACTGGGTCCCGATGCAGGTTTTTATGACTGGGTATCTTCCTCTGGGTTTGAATTGCTGCGAATTAACCCACCCAGAATCGGAGGGAACATCGTCCGGCTTCTGAACGTGTCTGCTCAGGTATGTGGATAGTGGGTGGGGCCTAATTATTTGATAGGGGTGGGTGGATGGTCGTGGTCATACATGGGGTGAGGCTCTGCAGCTTTTAAGATGGAGAGTTGTTAATTGGTGTGGGTCATGAGTCTTAGGTGTGGTCGTTTCTGGGTTAGGGTTGGGCATGGCGTGGTCGTGGGGGTCTTGATTAGGGAGTGGTTGTGTCTGGGGTCTTGATAGGGTGGTCGTGTCTGGGGCGGTCTTGATTAGGGCGTGGTCGTGTCTGGGGCGGGGTCTTGATTAGTGGTCGCTGTGATCGTGTCGTGTCTGGGGGGGTCTTGATTAGGGCGTGGTCGTGTCCGGGGTCTTGATTAGGGTGTGTGGTCGTGTCCGGGGTCTTGATTAGGGTGTGGTCGTGTCTGGGTCTTGATAGGGTGTGGGTTGTGTCTGGACGGGTCTTGATTAGGGCGTGGTTGTCTTGGGGCGGGGTCTTGATTTAGGGCGTGGTTGTCTGGGGTGGGGTCTTGATTAGGGCGTTGTCTGGGGCGGGGATCTTGATTAGGGCGTGGTTGTCTGGGGCGGGGTCTTGATTAGGGCATGGTCCGTGTCTGGGGTCTTGATTAGGGCGTGGTCGTGTCTGGGGTCTTGATTAAGGGAGTGGGTTTGTCTGGGGTCTTGATTAGGCGTGGTCGTGTCTGGGCGGGGTCTGATTAGGCGTTCGTGTCTGGGGGGTCTTGATTAGGGCGTGGTCGTGTCTGGGGCGGGGTCTTGATTAGGCGCGTGGTCGTGTCTGGGGCGGGGTCTTGATTAGGGCGTGGTCGTGTCGGGCGGGGTCTTGATTAGGGGCGTAGGTCGTGGTCTGGGGCGGGGTCTTGATTAGGGCATGGTCGTGTCTGGGGGCGGGGTCTTGATTAGGGCGGTGTTGTGTCCTGGGGCGGGGACTTGATTAGGGCGTGGTCGTGTCTGGGGCGGGGTCTTGATTGGGGTGTG
Organism: Rhinella marina; assembly: GCA_900303285.1. Classification (NCBI taxonomy): domain Eukaryota; kingdom Metazoa; phylum Chordata; class Amphibia; order Anura; family Bufonidae; genus Rhinella; species Rhinella marina. The sequence goes on from ONZH01004064.1 coordinate 31,769, forward strand.
ATTCCTGCTGTCGTTGCTGAGCTCAGTAAAGTCTGTGTTGTAATTCGGGAACATTGTGTAATGCTTAAAGGGCCGGTAACCCTTAAGGGCCATACACGTGGTGAAGGATTGCACGCACTTATTTTTCTCCGTAAAGGGGCGTACATATTCAGTGATGCCTGCGGAGGGGCGAATGGTCGTCTCTCGGCTAAAACAATCGTTCATTTTATCCCAACAACTAATCGCCTTGATTGAAATCATCCATTTTGATCAACTTTAGACTGATACGTCGGTGTACGGCAGTGTACGGCGCCTCCACCGTCTGCTGTCTGATGGTGCAGCAGAATGGGGAGCTGATATAGCAGGAGTGGGCCGTGACTGGCAGAGGAAGAGTTAAAGATTAGGCATATCAGACATTCCCCAGAGTCCGGCCAATAATCAGACCTCGACCTTTATCCCCTGCAGAGAGCGCTGAGCCGCCAGGGGTAATAATCTGCAGAAGGTAGAGGACAGAGCGATGTTCTGCAGATCTCTAGAGGTCAGTGGTGTAATAGTCTGCAGGATATATCACTGTATCAGTCAGGAGGGAGCGATGTTCTGCAGCTCTCAGGTTCTGATGCCCCCTCCGGGGGTAGTTCCTATGCTTTGCACTGAGTCATCTCGCCCTTTGGGTGACGCTCTCTGCTTTCCACGTGTGACTTGTATTGATTACAGGAAATTACTTTGAGGGCGTGACCCCTCACTGTGTGACGTGGGGGGTCGGGAGGGAGAAATAGGGTCTCTTGCCCCGCCCCCTCTCCTGAGATGTCTCTTCTCTCTCCTCAGGTGTTTGGACTCATTTTCACCACTGCTCAGGGGCAGATCCTGGAGAAGTTTGGGGTGAAGCCGGGTAACATCTTCCTGTGCTGCTTCCTGCTGGTTGGCGCCATCATCACTGGTACATCCTGTATATGAGGGGCACTCATAACCGGGGGGGGGAGAGGGAGCAGCCGCCAGTCTGAGTGGAGGGGGGGAGAGGAGCAGCCGCCAGTCTGGGTGGAGGGGGGGGGAAGCAGCGCCAGTCTGAGTGGAGGGGGGGGAGAGGGAGCAGCCGCCAGTCTGAGTGGAGGGGGGGGAGAGGGAGCAGCCGCCAGTCCGGGAGGGAGAGGGAGCAGCCGCCAGTCTGAGTGGAGGGGGGGGGGAGAGGGAGCAGCCGCCAGTCTGGAGGGAGCAGCCGCCAGTCTGAGTGGAGGGGGGGAGAGGGAAGCAGCCGCCAGTCTGGGAGGGAGCAGCCGCCAGTCTGGGAGGGAGCAGCCGCCAGTCTGAGTGGAGGGGGGGGGGAGAGGGAGCAGCCGCCAGTCTGAGGGGAGGGGAGGGGGGGAGAGAGCAGCCGCAGTCTGGGGGGGGGAGAGGGAGCAGCCGCCAGTCTGAGTGGAGGGGGGGGAGAGGGAGCAGCCGCCAGTCTGAGGGGAGGGGGGAGAGAGCAGCCGCCAGTTCTGGGGGGGGGAGAGGGAGCAGCCGCCAGTCTGAGTGGAGGGGGGGAGAGAGCAGCCGCCAGTCTGGGGGGGGGAGAGGGAGCAGCCGCCAGTCTGAGGGAGGGGGGGAGAGAGCAGCCGCCAGTCTGGGGGGGGGAGAGGGAGCAGCCGCCAGTCTGAGGGGAGGGGGGAGAGAGCAGCCGCCAGTCTGGGGGGGGGGGGGGAGAGGGAGCAGCCGCCAGTCTGGGGGGGGAGAGGGAGCAGCCGCCAGTCTGAGTGGAGGGGGGAGAGGGAGCAGCCGCCAGTCTGAGTGGGGGGGGGGGGGGGGGGGGAGGAGAGGGAGCAGCCGCCAGTCTGGGGGGGGGGGAGGAGAGGGAGCAGCCGCCAGTCTGAGGGGAGGGGGGAGAGAGCAGCCGCCAGTCTGGGGGGAGGGGGGGAGAGAGCAGCCGCCAGTCTGAGGGGGGGGGGGAGGGAGCAGCCGCCAGTCTGAGGGGAGGGGGGAGAGAGCAGCCGCCAGTCTGAGGGGAGGGGGGGAGAGAGCAGCCGCCAGTCTGAGGGGAGGGGGGGAGAGAGCAGCCGCCAGTCTGAGGGGAGGGGGGGAGAGAGCAGCCGCCAGTCTGAGGGGAGGGTGGGCTTCATGTGGTTACGGCGATCACCGTTAATCTTTTAATTTTACGTTTACCTTTTTCTATTTCATAATTTTAATGTTTTCTTAATATTTCACCGTACGGTGGGTGCAGCCTGGCATAGGAGATAACTAAAGGGTTAGAGGGGAATGGTGCCTGTACCCATTGTGCTGAGGTTTCGGCAGGGCTGGCAGACTGATGTGTGACAGGAGATGAGCTACAGCAGGGCAGCGCCCCCCAGGACTGACGGAAGCTTCCTTCATCTCTGCTTTTCCTTCTTGGCAGCCTTCATCAAGTCGGACCTGCGCAGGCAGAGGGCAAATCAGGAGCTGGCACAGGCGGTAAGTACCTTCAGGTGTACACCACCACCACATGAGATTACCTGGGCCACAGTCAATGTCCAAGTGCAATAGTCTAATCCCCCCAGCTGGGCGGAGCCTATGGGCCTGCAGTGTGTTGTGGAATTACGTGGCACAGAGATATCGGACTGGGGGTTGGGAGCTGTAGAGATAAGATAATAAGGTCCAATGTCCCTCCATGGCCAGAGTACACAGGAATGGTCACGTGACTGTCACTAGAGCTGCTGCCTGCACGGTCACGTGGCTGTCACTAGAGGTGACAAAGGCCTCATTGTGCTGGGCTGAAACGTTGCTAAGGGTAATAAAGGGTCTTCACTTTGTCACCTAAGTTGGAGTGCTGCCTCGTTTTCTGTGGATATGTCACTAGAGGTGGTGACGCAGGAGTGGCTGCCTGCGTGGGTCACGTGGCTGGCTCTGTGTAAGCTGCACCATATAACCCCCATCACCCACAATGCTGCAGGGCCAATGTATGGAGGGGGTAGCGTGCTCTCTGGTGACAGCCAATGTTGTTGCAGCCACTGGTGTCATGCCATAACGTGGACATCCTGTATGGCTCCGTGGCCCATCATCCACAGGTAAGTAAGTTGCTTTGTACGTGGTGTCAGCTGTGGGGCTTCTCCTCTCTGAGCCAGCCACCATTGTGACTAACCTGCTGCCTGCATTACTGACAACAGCTTGTGGTGTGGGGAGCCACGACCACGACCCACGGTGACAGCTGTGTTCTGTGTCTGCACAGGGGCCCGGACTGTGTCACACCGACGAACAGGAGTTCCCGGCTCCTCACCAAGAAGAAAAGATCGCCTGAGAACCAAAGAGCGGCCGCCGCAACAATCACCAACCAAATCCCTTTATTTAAAACAATAAATGTTGTGGAAGAAACGCGTGGTGCAGAGTTTCTTCAGGGGCCCCGGGCCCTTATGGCGTCAGAGGTGAAAGGTCAATTCCTCTTCTTGGTGCTGGAGGATGGCGGCTCAGCCGGGACCTCCAGATACTGGAAACCGATGAGCATGCCGAGGATGGAGAAGCCTGCGCAGGAAGGGAGAAGCCATCAGAGAAATATCCTGGACAAGACTCCCAGCATGTCTAGACAGGCACAGAATAGGAGTTGTAGTTTCCCAGCTGGTGGCAGCAGAGACCCGTCCACGCCAGGTTTGCAGTCCTGTCTTTGATCCAGCAGGAAGGAGACACCCTTGAAACCCACCTCTGGATTTAGTAGTGTGTCAGTGCTACATGTGTCACCGCAGGGACACGCCCCCAACTGGTAACACCCATCAGTACCTTTGCTGCAAGCTGCTGGCAATTCATAACTTCTAGTAGGAATAATAGAAGAATAGCACAACATAGAGCCATGAGAATAGAGGCTCCGGGTTAGTTAGTGCCTGTCACCGGCGGTTCTCGGGCCGAGCTCCCCTCTCACATCACCACTGAGTGGATGGAAGCCTGGGTAGAAGGAGAAGGGAACCAGGCACCGAGGGCCAATGACCCTGAAAAGAGCTCCTAGCCTCAGAGGACCCCTATCAATGTGTGGCCCGCACCTTAAATGCCACTTACTGAAGTTAGAGGACCCCTTTATCCTGTAGATGCAGTTAAAACAAGGCTCTTACTAATGTACAGTGATTCTCCATGTTGCCTCCTTTGCTGGCTGGATTCATTATTCCATCACATTATACGCTGCTCCTTTCTATGTTTATGACCACCCTGCACTCCATCAGTGGTGGTCGGGCTTGCACACTAAAGGAAGTGTCAGCCTCTCTGGTGGCCAGGGCTGCACACAGGTCAGTGCTTCTTCCTATAGTGTGCAAGAAAGACCACCACTGATGGATTACAGGGTGGCCGTAACCATGGAAACAAGCAGTGTATAATGTGATGGAAAAATGAATCCAGCCAGCAAAGGAGACAACATGGAGAATCCCAATCCATTAGTAAGAGCCGGGTATTAACCTCGTCCACAGGATAACTGCCTCTTACTGAGGTGAGAGGACCCTCGACGTCTCCCATCTATGTAACCCCTGCAGAGCACAACGGCGGCAGGCAGGAGGTTTACTCCTGACAGGTAAGTGGTCATGTGATTAAACCTCGCAGGCGCTGCCATTGTGCCTACCAGGGAGGTCACTGCTCTGTAGATGGGCACATTGTGGGGTTACTCATCCGTCACACAGGAGATGGGGGGCACAATAATGCACCCCCGCTAATGTACCTGATTCTGGCACTGTTCACACTATGGTCAGAAGACTGAGGTTTGGCACCGTTCACACTATGGTCAGACGACAGAGGTTTGGCACTGTTCACACTATGGTCAGAAGACAGAGGTTTGGCACTGTTCACACTATGGTCAGAAGACAGAGGTTTGGCACCGTTCACACTATGGTCAGAACACAGAGGTTTGGCACCGTTCACACTATGGTCAGAAGACAGAGGTTTGGCACCGTTCACACTATGGTCAGAAGACAGAGGTTTGGCACCGTTCACACTATGGTCAGAAGACAGAGGTTTGGCACCGTTCACACTATGGTCAGAAGACAAAGGTTTGCACTGTTCACACTATGGTCAGAAGACAAAGGTTTGCACTGTTCACACACTGGTCAGAAGACAGAGGTTTGGCACCGTTCACACTATGGTCAGAAGACAAAGGTTTGCACTGTTCACACTATGGTCAGAAGACAAAGGTTTGCACTGTTCACACACTGGTCAGAAGACAGAGGTTTGGCACCGTTCACACACTGGTCAGAACACAGAGGTTTGGCACCGTTCACACTATGGTCAGACGACAGAGGTTTGGCACTGTTCACACTGGTCAGAAGACAGAGGTTTGGCACTGTTCACACTGGTCAGAAGACAGAGGTTTGGCACTGTTCACACTGGTCAGAACACAGAGGTTTGGCACTGTTCACACTGGTCAGAAGACAGAGGTTTGGCAGCGTTCACACTATGGTCAGAAGACAGAGGTTTGGCACCGTTCACACTATGGTCAGACGACAGAGGTTTGGCACTGTTCACACTATGGTCAGAACACAGAGGTTTGGCACTGTTCACACTATGGTCAGAAGACAGAGGTTTGGCAGCGTTCACACTATGGTCAGAAGACAGAGGTTTGGCAGCGTTCACACTATGGTCAGAAGACTGAGAGGTTTGGCACTGTTCACACTATGCTCCAGGGAGCTGCACTTTGATGGCAGCACTGAAGGCCGGGGCAGTTGTGCCACTATCCTGCAGACGGGTTTCTAATTGGTGGAACAAAAGATTAACAGAGAAAACAGAAAAACACGGAGAGATCCGCGAGCGCCAGCCATGGCGACAATTCATTACTTACTCGCAACCATCAGTGGTGCCATAACGCCGATCGTCACGTGTGCAGTGCGGTAAACCCAGACTTCAGACAGGAAGTGCGCCAGAGCCATGATGAAAGTCCACAGGGTGATGTGATAGAGCCTGGGGTCAAATGAGGCGCAATCAGAACAAGGGGGGGTAAGAGGCACGATCAGAACAAGGGGGGGGGTAAGAGCACGATCAGAACAAGGGGGGGGGGTAAGAGGCACGATCAGAACAAGGGGGGGGGGGGGTAAGAGGCACGATCAGAACAAGCGGGGGGGGGTAGAGGCACACGATCAAAACAAGGGGGGGGGTAAGAGGCACGATCAAACAAGGGGGGGGGGGTAAGAGGCACACAGAACAAGGGGGGGGTAAGAGGCACATAGAACAAGGGGGGGGTAAGAGGCACAATCAGAACAAGGGGGGGGGGTAAGAGGCACGATTCAAAACAAGGGGGGGGGGTAAGAGCAGATCAGAACAAGGGGGGGTAAGAGGCACGATTCAGAACAAGGGGGGGTAAGAGGCACGATCAGAACAAGGGGGGGTAAGAGGCACGATCAGGGGGGGTAAGAGGCAAGGGGGGGGGTAAAGAGGCACGTCAAACACACGATCAGAACAAGGGGGGGTAAGAGGCACGATCAAAGGGGGGGTAAGAGGCACGATCAAACACGAGGGGGGGGGTAAGGGGGGGGGGGTAAGAGGCACGATCAGCAGACAACAAGGGGCGGGGGGGAGCACGATCAGAACAAGCGATCAGGGGAAGACGATCAAGAACGATCAGGGGGGGTAAGAGCACGATCAGAACAAGGGGGGTTAAGAGGCCACGATTCACGATCAGAAACAAGGGTAAAGGATCAGGGGGTAGAGCACGATCAAAACAAGGGGGTAAAAGGCACGACAGAACAAGGGGAGGTCACGATCAGAACAAGGGGGGTAAGAGTCACAAAAGAGGCACGACAAACAAGGGTAAGAGGCACGATCAGAACAGGGGTAAGAGCACGATCAGGGGGGAGCACGAGGGGGGGTAGGCCGATCAGGTTTCAGAACAAGGGCACGACAGATAATAGGCACGATCAGAACAAGGGGGGGTGAACAAGGGGGTAAAGGATCAGAACAATCAGAACAAGGGGGGTAAGAGCACGATCAGAACAAGAAAGGCACGATCAGAACAAGGGGTAAGGGCACGATTCAGAACAAGGGGGTAAGAGCAACGATCAGAACAGGGGGTAAGAGGCCGTCAGAAAGAACGCGGGGGATAAAGCACGATCAGAACAAGGGGGGGGTAAGAGGCACGATCAGAACAAAGGGCCGTCAGAACAAGGGGGTAAAGAGGCACGATCAGAACAAGGGGGTAAGAGGCACGATCAGAACAAGGCGGTGTCAAGAAGGGCACGATCAGAACAAGGGGGGGTAAAGGCACGATCAGAACAAGGGGGGGTAAGAGCCGATCAAACAAGGGGGGGGGTAAGAGGCACGATCAGAACAAAAGGGGGGGGGAAGAGCACGATCAGAACAAGGGGGGGGTAAGAGGCACGATCAGAAACAAGGGGGGGTATCAGACAAACAAGGGGGGTAAGAGAGGCACGATCAGAACAAGGGGGGTAAGGCAGGCACGAACAGAACAAGGGGGGGGGTAAGAGCACGATCAGAACAAGGGGGGGTAAGAGGCACGATCAGAACAAGGGGGTAAGAGGCACGATCAGAACAAGGGGGGGGGTCAGAACAAGGGGGGGTAAGAGCACAAATCAGAACAAGGGGGGTAAGAGGCACAATCAGAACAAGGGGGGTAACAGGCACAATCAGAAACCAAGGGGGGGAAGAGGTTACGATCAGAACAAGGGGGGGGTAAGAGTCAGAACAGGGTAAATTTAAAGAACAAGGGGGGGGTAAGAGGGATCACAAGGGGGGGTAAGAGGGTACGATCAGAAACAAGGGGGGGGTTAAGAGGGTACGATCAGAACAAGGGGGGGGTAAGAGGTCAGAACGATCAGAACAAGGGTAAGAGGTACGATCAGAACAAGGGGGGTAAGAGGTACGATCAGAACAAGGGGCGGTAAGAGGTACGATCAGAACAAGGGGGTAAGAGGTACGATCAGAACAAGGGGGGGGTAAGAGTACGATCAGAACAAGGGGGGGGTAAGAGGTACGATCAGAACAAGGGGGGGTAAGAGTACGATCAGAACAAGGGGGGGGTACGATCAGAACAAGGGGGGAAGAGGTACGATCAGAACAAGGGGGTAAGGTACGATCAGAACAAGGGGGTAAGAGGTACGATTCAGAACAAGGGGGGTAAGAGGTACGATAACAAGAACAAGGGGGGGTTAAGAGGTACGATCAGAACAAGGGGGGGTAAATTACGATCAGAACAAGGGGGTAAGAGGTACGATCAGAACAAGGGGGGGGGTACGACAGAACAAGGGGGGTAAGAGGTACGATCAGAAAAAGGGTAAGAGGTACGATCAGAACAAGGGGGGGGTAAGAGGTACGATCAGAACAAGGGGGGGGTAAGAGGTACGATCAGAACAAGGGGGGTAAGAGGTACGATCAGAACAGGGATGGGCACTGACATCTGAACACTTACGTTTTATTTCGGATGTCTATGGCGATGCGCAGCGGATCACAGAGGCGAGCAGTGTCCAGATCCCAAATGTCCGCGCCTGAAGACCATTTACTAGAAAAGTGAGAGGAAAGCAAGGGTTAGACAGGCCCCCCCCAATATGTACAGGTGACCCCCCCCTCCTCCTCACATACAGGTGACCCCTCCCCCCAATATGTACAGGTGACCCCCCCCCTCCTCCTCACATACAGGTGACCCCTCCCCCTCCTCACATACAGGTGACCCTTCCCCCTCCTCACATACAGGTGACCCTTCCCCCTCCTCACATACAGGTGACCCCCCCCCTCCTCACATACAGGTGACCCCTCCCCCCCAATATGTACAGGTGACCCCCCCCCTCCTCCTCACATACAGGTGACCCCCCCCCCACCCTCACATACAGGTGACCCCCCCCCCACCTCACATACAGGTGACCCCCCCCCCCACCTCACATACAGGTGACCCCCCCCCCCCACCTCACATACAGGTGACCCCCCCCCCTCCTCACATACAGGTGACCCCCCCCCCACCTCACATACAGGTGACCCCCCCCCCCCTCCTCACATACAGGTGACCCCCCCCCCACCTCACATACAGGTGACCCTCCCCCCCTCCCTCACATACAGGTGACCCTCCCCCCTCCTCACATACAGGTGACCCCCCCCCCCACCTCACATACAGGTGACCCCCCCCCCCTCCTCACATACAGGTGACCCCCCCCCCCACCTCACATACAGGTGGACCCCCCCCCCCACCTCACATACAGGTGACCCCCCCCCACCTCACATACAGGTGACCCCCCCCCACCTCACATACAGGTGACCCCCCCCCCACCTCACATACAGGTGACCCCCCCCCCACCTCACATACAGGTGACCCCCCCCCCCCCTCCTCACATACAGGTGACCCCCCCCCCCCCTCCTCACATACAGGTGACCCCCCCCCCCCTCCTCACATACAGGTGACCCCCCCCCCCTCCTCACATACAGGTGACCCTCCCCCCTCCTCACATACAGGTGACCCCCCCCCCCCTCCTCACATACAGGTGACCCCCCCCCCTCCTCACATACAGGTGACCCCCCCCCTCCTCACATACAGGTGACCCCCCCCCCTCCTCACATACAGGTGACCCCCCCCCCCTCCTCACATACAGGTGACCCCCCCCCCTCCTCACATACAGGTGACCCCCCCCCCCTCCTCACATACAGGTGACCCTTCCCCCTCCTCACATACAGGTGACCCCCCCTCCTCCTCACATACAGGTGACCCCCCCCTCCTCACATACAGGTGACCCCCCCCCTCCTCACATACAGGTGACCCTCCCCCCTCCTCACATACAGGTGACCCCCCAGTTTCCCTCCTCCTTTATGTTGAGAGCCGGAATAATACCGGAGAAGAGGAGGAAAACTTCAGGAAATCCATTAAGAAGGAGAGCGGTGGGGGCTCCACTATACAAGCTACCCCCATGGAGGCACTCCACCATCATCCCGCTCAGGAAGGAGCCGTCCACTGCGTTCTCTGGATGATCCGACTGCGACAAAAGTACAAATCGGAGAATCCACCAGCACGGATCTATGGCTCCTCTCCATCCCGGGAGAGGGGATCTCTACCAAGTGGGACCCCGAGCCTGCCCACTGCTATCGGGGGGACAGTGGGACCACCATTGTATAATACTGTATAACCCCCATCATTGTATAACCCTCATCATTGTATTAAGTTTCCATTATGCAGCATAATGTCTTAAGTGCCCCTGTCAGCAGATCCGCCCCCCTGACACCGGTCACATGTGCTCAGCAGCTGGAGCCCTCTGTTGGTTCATGTTCACGTGTCCGCATTGCTGAGAAAAATCACGCTTCATTATATGCAGATGAGCCTCTAGGAGCAATGGGGGCGTTGCCGTTACACCTAGAGGCTCCGCCCTTGCTGCACTGTGATTGACAGGACCAGACGTGATCACCTTTACACCGTCCTGTCAGTGCTGAGGGCCCGACGCAGATGTTTGCACTGCCGAGACCAGATGTAAGGACCAGTTCACATTTACTTTTCTGGCGCTGATTTTGGAGTATTTCTGCCTCAACATCAGCTCCAAAAACTGCTCAAGACGAGAAGAGACCTTGTTCAGCGAAGGGCCTCCCACCACCATACATCAGGGCCGGGGCCCTCAGGGTTCTGATCCATATCCTAAAGACATTACTAGTGGTGTCACTAGTGGAAATGTTCCAGGTCCATGGGTAAGGGGCAGGAACGTTAGATCTTCACACGTGCACTCACTTAGTACTAGGGCTCTGGGGAGAAAAAGGATCTTCCATTATTTCCTCCTGAGCTGGGATCCCACTAGGATCTTCCACCGTTTCCACACTAGGATCTTCCACCGTTTCCTCCTGGGCAGGGTTCTCCGGGGTCTCACTAGGATCTTCCACCGTTTCCTCCTGGGCAGGGTTCTCCGGGGTCTCACTAGGATCTTCCACCGTTTCCTCCTGGGCAGGGTTCTCCGGGGTCTCACTAGGATCTTCCACCGTTTCCTCCTGGGCAGGGTTCTCCGGGGTCTCACTAGGATCTTCCACCGTTTCCTCCTGGGCAGGGTTCTCCGGGGTCTCACTAGGATCTTCCACCGTTTCCTCCTGGGCAGGGTTCTCCGGGGTCTCACTAGGATCTTCCACCGTTTCCTCCTGGGCAGGGTTCTCCGGGGTCTCACTAGGATCTTCCACCGTTTCCTCCTGGGCAGGGTTCTCCGGGGTCTCACTAGGATCTTCCACCGTTTCCTCCTGGGCAGGGTTCTCCGGGGTCCCACTAGGATCTTCCACCGTTTCCTCCTGGGCAGGGTTCTCCGGGGTCCCACTAGGATCTTCCACCGTTTCCTCCTGGGCAGGGTTCTCCGGGGTCCCACTAGGATCTTCCACCGTTTCCTCCTGGGCAGGGTTCTCCAGGGTCTCACTAGGATCTTCCACCGTTTCCTCCTGGGCAGGGTTCTCCGGGGTCCCACTAGGATCTTCCACCGTTTCCTCCTGGGCAGGGTTCTCCGGGGTCTCACTAGGATCTTCCACCGTTTCCTCCTGGGCAGGGTTCTCCGGGGTCTCACTAGGATCTTCCACCGTTTCCTCCTGGGCAGGGTTCTCCGGGGTCTCACTAGGATCTTCCACCGTTTCCTCCTGGGCAGGGTTCTCCGGGGTCTCACTAGGATCTTCCACTTACTTTCCCCGGACAGGTATGAACTGTGCCCTTTGCAGACCGTTCACTATCTCCAGCTTCATTACCCCCTCCTCAGAAATATGTCTACTCATCATTATCTCCGTCACCGACCACCGAGGTCTTAGATTTCTAAATGGGAATCAGATTTGGACTCTGCCCTCTCTGACGCACAATGGAAACAAATCTGTCCTGTCTGACCCATCTCCCCTACCTGAACCATCAGTCTGTCCCATCTCCCCCGTCTGTCCTGCCTGAACCGTCAGTCTGTCCCGTCTTCACACCCCGTCCCGTCTCCCCCCCGTCTGTTCTGCCTGCACCCCCCGTCCCGTCTGTCCTGCCTGCACCCCCCCCGTCTGTCCTGCCTGCACCCCCCCCCGTCTGTCCTGCCTGCACACACCCCCCCCCGTCTGTCCTGCCTGCACACACCCCCCCCCGTCTGTCCTGCCTGCACCCCCCCGTCTGTCCTGCTGCACACCCCCGTCTGTCCTGCCTGCACCCCCCCCCCGTCTGTCCTGCCTGCACCCCCCCCCCCCCCCCGTCTGTCCTGCCTGCACACCCCCCCCGTCTGTCCTGCCTGCACACCCCCGTCTGTCCTGCCTGCACACCCCCCCCCCCCCGTCTGTCCTGCCTGCACACCCCCCCCGTCTGTCCTGCCTGCACACACCCCCCCCCCGTCTGTCCTGCCTGCACCCCCCCCCCCCCCGTCTGTCCTGCCTGCACCCCCCCCCCGTCTGTCCTGCCTGCACACCCCCCCCGTCTGTCCTGCCTGCACACCCCCCCCCCCCCCCCCGTCTGTCCTGCCTGCACACCCCCCGTCCCGTCTCCCCCCATCTGTTGGTTATTCATGGTTCTCCCCGCTCTCTACAAACCTTTCCCTGTCCGGCTTTTTCCGGTTTCCCCATTCATTCTTTTTACCTGATGCTCTGGTGAGTTATGATTGTTAAAGGGGTATTCCCATCACATACAATGGGAGCACTAGGAAATGCGCCCATTGTATAGGTGTGACCTACACCTATATCGAGAACGGAGCCCCCAAAGTGAAGGAGGACGGCTGCGCAGTGCGCTCCCATTCATTTCTATGGGGGCAGCGGGAGCTGTTCCTGGTGGTGGCCGGACCCCGGGGTCCTCCAGATGCAGAGCTCCCCCCTCCGATCTCAGCGGTGGGACCTGCACCTATAGAACAATGGGGGCATAGCCTAGTGATATGCCCCCCATTGTCTAAGATGAGAATACCCCTTTAAGTGATAAAAATGTAAAAAAAAAAAATTTTAATAAAGGTTTGTAAAAAGAAAACAAAAAAAATGTCTGACCTCAATCACAGTTCTATAGTAAAACTGAAAAAACCCCAAAAATTCCCCCCAGGACGGCAGGGGACCTATCCATCAGTATCTGCTGGGTGGGGTCCATCAGCTGTATGAGAGGTCCATCACTTCTATGGGGCCGAGCTGAGTCATGTGACCGAGGAAACGCTGAGAGTAGACCCTCGCCCATCACAGCTCGTACACAACCCGTTCCCAGAGTGTGACCCCGGGGTCCTCTACTCCACAGTCACCCACTCATTACCTCACAGCCCCCGTGACATCCTATTCCCAGAATCCTGGAGATTTCCCACGTTCCTCTCGGGATCAGCTGTAATCCCTCGGATAATCTGCCTCACAAGACAACGCAGAGTCATTATGGCTAGAAAGAGACGTTCCAGCGCCACCATGTGGTGGTATAAGAGCACAACATGACCCATCTCCAGCCACGGAGGATCTACGAGGCAAAGCCCAAGGTAGATCCTCCTGGGGAGATCGGCGCCTCGTCTTGTGCAGCTAAATCGCCGGCTCCTTCATAAAAGGAGGAGGAAAGCAGTCTCTGACCCCAGCTCCTTCAGCGGGCGGCTCCTCACCGGCAAATATCTCTCCGGACAACAGTTCATCCTCCGTCTATAAGAAATCCTATCAATTGTTTTATTTCTGACCACAAATATCAGAGCGGCGGGCCTCACACCTTCTATGCTGTCTCCGTTTAGTTGGCCTTTTTGGCTGGGATTCGACCCCACTTTTTGACCCCCCCCCCCCACTAGTGCCCGCCCATTAACCCTTTCATACCATCTTGCAGACGACCTCCTCATGGCTTCCGACCCAAGGTTATACATAAAATCCATACATGGGGCCCACGTCCCACCCTACACAATTCAGCTATTCTGCCTCATTCATGAACTGCTGAAAAGTGGCGCACGTCACGTAATTGATGATCAAGCGTGGATTAACCCCTTGTAAGCTCACTACTTCGGCATTTTCTGGGATGTCGCCCCGTTTTGAAGCCAGCTGCACCCCCTATATAAGGTGCCCGATCTGTGGGGCCCGCTGACTGATCATCACAGGCGGTGTGCGGACGTCCACATGACAACACTTCGTATAGCGGCTCACATACCGCCATGCCTCCTTTTCTAGCTACAACCCCCCGCTCCATTTACATGCAGCGATCTCCTCCACAGTATGAAGAGCAGTGATCACTAATGCCATCGCTCGTCAGTGGAGGAGACACATTTACATGCAGCGATCTCCTCCACAGTATGAAGAGCAGTGATCACTAATGCCATCGCTCGTCAGTGGAGGAGACACATTTACATGCAGCGATCTCCTCCACAGTATGAAGAGCAGTGATCACTAATGCCATCGCTCGTCAGTGGAGGAGACACATTTACATGCAGCGATCTCCTCCACAGTACAGGGAGGCAGATTGTCAGGTATGTGCATTCACAGGAATTGTCGTTCCTGATAATCTGGATTGGGCAGTCTAAATCCACACTTAGGGGTCAAACTGGGGTGAAATAGAACTGGTGCAGTCGTCCATAGCAACCAGATTCCTCCTTCCATGTTGGACGGCTCCTCTGGAAAATAAAAGGAGGAATATGGTTGCTATGGGCGACTCAGCCGCTTCTACTTTACACCAGTTTGACTCCCTTCGTTTTTGTGAAATCTTGTTTCAGGAATCACCACTTCAGCAATTGTTCTCCATCCCTTTGCTTTTTGTCAATGCTGCACTTTATTACTACAGTAAATGACAGGAATTTAAGTCGGCGCGGAGTGCAGTGGGGAGGAAGGAGCAGCGAGGTGCTATGTCAGGGGCGGGCACAGGAAGGAGCAGCGAGGTGCTATGTCAGGGGCGGGCCCAGGAAGGAGCAGCGAGGTGCTATGTCAGGAGCGGGCCCAGGAAGGAGGGAGGGCAGCGAGGTTGCTATGTCAGGAGCGGGCCCAGGAGGAGCAGCGAGGTGCTATGTCAGGAGCGGGCACAGGAAGGAGCAGCGAGGTGCTATGTCAGGAGCGGGCACAGGAAGGAGCAGCGAGGTGCTATGTCAGAGCGGGCACAGGAAGGAGCAGCGAGTGCTATGTCAGGAGCGGGCACAGGAAGGAGCAGCGAGGTGCTATGTCAGGAGCGGGCACAGGAAGGAGCAGCGAGGTGCTATGTCAGGAGCGGGCACAGGAAGGAGCAGCGAGGTGCTATGTCAGGAGCGGGCAAGGAAGGAGCAGCGAGTGCTATGTCAGGAGCGGGCCCAGGGAGGAGCAGCGAGGTGCTATGTCAGGAGCGGGCACAGGAAGGAGCAGCGAGGTGCTATGTCAGGGGCGGGCACAGGAAGGAGCAGCGAGGTGCTATGTCAGGGGCGGGCACAGGAAGGAGCAGCGAGGTGCTATGTCAGGGGCGGGCACAGGAAGGAGCAGCGAGGTGCTATGTCAGGAGCGGGCCCAGGGAGGAGCAGCGAGGTGCTATGTCAGGGGCGGGCACCAGGAAGGAGCAGCGAGGTGCTATGTCAGGGGCGGGCACAGGAAGGAGCAGCGAGGTGCTATGTCAGGCGGGCACAGGAAGGAGCAGCGAGGTGCTATGTCAGGAGCGGGCCCAGGGAGGAGCAGCGAGGTGCTATGTCAGGAGCGGGCACAGGAAGGAGCAGCGAGGTGCTATGTCAGGGGGCGGGGCACAGGAAGGAGCAGCGAGGTGCTATGTCAGGAGCGGGGCACAGGAAGGAGCAGCGAGGTGCTATGTCAGGAGCGGGCCCAGGGAGGAGCAGCGAGGTGCTATGTCAGGAGCGGGCACAGGAAGGAGCAGCGAGGTGCTATGTCAGGAGCGGGCACAGGAAGGAGCAGCGAGGTGCTATGTCAGGAGCGGGCACAGGAAGGAGCAGCGAGGTGCTATGTCAGGAGCGGGCACAGGAAGGAGCAGCGAGGTGCTATGTCAGGGGCGGGCACAGGAAGGAGCAGCGAGGTGCTATGTCAGGAGCGGGCACAGGAAGGAACAGCGAGGTGCTATGTCAGGAGCGGGCACAGGAAGGAGCAGCGAGGTGCTATGTCAGGAGCGGGCACAGGAAGGAGCAGCGAGGTGCTATGTCAGGGGTGGGCACAGGAAGGAGCAGCGAGGTGCTATGTCAGGGGCGGGCCCAGGGAGGAGCAGCGAGGTGCTATGTCAGGGGCGGGCACAGGAAGGAGCAGCGAGGTGCTATGTCAGGGGCGGGCACAGGAAGGAGCAGCGAGGTGCTATGTCAGGGGCGGGCACAGGAAGGAGCAGCGAGGTGCTATGTCAGGGGCGGGCACAGGAAGGAGCAGCGAGGTGCTATGTCAGGGGCGGGCCCAGGAAGGAGCAGCGAGGTGCTATGTCAGGGGCGGGCACAGGAAGGAGCAGCGAGGTGCTATGTCAGGTGCGGGCACAGGAAGGAGCAGCGAGGTGCTATGTCAGGAGCGGGCACAGGAAGGAGCAGCGAGGTGCTATGTCAGGGGCGGGCCCAGGGAGGAGCAGCGAGGTGCTATGTCAGGGGCGGGCCCAGGAAGGAGCAGCGAGGTGCTATGTCAGGGGCGGGCCCAGGGAGGAGCAGCGAGGTGCTATGTCAGGGGCGGGCACAGGAAGGAGCAGCGAGGTGCTATGTCAGGGGCGGGCACAGGAAGGAGCAGCGAGGTGCTATGTCAGGGGCGGGCACAGGAAGGAGCAGCGAGGTGCTATGTCAGGAGCGGGCACAGGAAGGAACAGCGAGGTGCTATGTCAGGGGCGGGCACAGGAAGGAGGCAGCGAGGTGCTATGTCAGGGGCGGGCCCAGGGAGGAGCAGCGAGGTGCTATGTCAGGAGCGGGGCACAGGAAGGAGCAGCGAGGTGCTATGTCAGGAGCGGGCACAGGAAGGAGCAGCGAGGTGCTATGTCAGGGGCGGGCACAGGAAGGAGCAGCGAGGTGCTATGTCAGGAGCGGGCACAGGAAGGAGCAGCGAGGTGCTATGTCAGGGGCGGGCCCAGGGAGGAGCAGCGAGGTGCTATGTCAGGGGCGGGCCCAGGGAGGAGCAGCGAGGTGCTATGTCAGGGGCGGGCCCAGGGAGGAGCAGCGAGGTGCTATGTCAGGGGCGGGCCCAGGGAGGAGCAGCGAGGTGCTATGTCAGGGGCGGGCCCAGGGAGGAGCAGCGAGGTGCTATGCAGGGGCGGGCCAGGAAGGAGCAGCGAGGTGCTATGTCAGGGCGGGCCAGGGAGGAGCAGCGAGGTGCTATGTCAGGGGCGGGCCCAGGGAGGAGCAGCGAGGTGCTATGTCAGGGGCGGGCACAGGGAGGAGCAGCGAGGTGCTATGTCAGGAGCGGCACAGGGAGGAGCAGCGAGGCGCTATGTCAGGGGCGGGCCCAGGGAGGAGCAGCGAGGTGCTATGTCAGGGGCGGGCACAGGGAGGAGCAGCGAGGTGCTATGTCAGGGGCGGGCACAGGAGGAGGCAGCGAGGTGCTATGTCAGGAGCGGGCACAGGGAGGAGCAGCGAGGGTGCTATGTCAGGGGCGGGCACAGGGAGGAGCAGCGAGGTGCTATGTCAGGGGCGGGCACAGGGAGGAGCAGCGAGGTGCTATGTAAGGAAAGCAGCGTCAGCATTTTCTGGATATTCCTGATAAGATACTCCCGGAATGTCGAGGAGACATCCCAGACCTGGAGGAAGGCGGTTGGAGGGTCAGACCCCAGTGCTAGAGACCCCCCCCTCACAGACTATGCAGGGGCACTGCCCTCGGCCGAGGGTCCCGGATGGTACGATGCGGAGAGACGACGTGGGGTGTATGGAGACTAATCTGACTGCGCCCCCAGGTCTGCCGCTCTCATGACCCTTTATCACTGGAAGCCCCCCCAAAAAAGCCTGGCATAGAGAGGTCAATAAGGACTCCCCCTTTAAGCTCATCCCGAGGCTGTCCGGAGAAACATGAGCAGGGCCGTGGTTGGGTATTCCTCCCACGGGTTCGGGACCCCCCCCCCCCCCACGATGGGGCTGATCGCCTCGTACATATGCTCAATCACGATGTTCGGTTCATTTACATACATCTGGGATGAGGAAGAGTTTAAGGAAACGGTGTCTGGAAATGTGGCTTGGCCGGCTTTATACACTGCGGGGGATGGGGGGTTATAAATGAATAGAATAATATAAATAATACCAGCAGCATCGGAGGCGGCAGGACCACCACAAACCTGACCGCGTCCCCCGGGCTGCACCACGCATCATTCCCCTTGAGCTTCTTTTTGAGAGAATCCACCGAATACGCATTTTTTTGGCACCATGACGCGGTGAGGGCACAGTCGGGGGGGGATAGGGGAGTGGCGTGGCAGACTGCAGAGGGCGGCCGACAGGAGGCGGGGCTTGCACTCACCTTGCTCTGGCCTCCCTGTGTACAGCTTGTCACTCAGGAAGCTGTGGTCCCAAAAGCTCTGGAACGTGTTCCCAGCCGCGATAATGGCGACCATCACCAGCCAGGAGCGCAAGACGGCAAGAAAGCGGCTCATCCTGCAGGAAGTCACCAAAGAGGTGGAGCTTAGTGACATGACCCCGCCCCCAACGCGATACAGAATATACACCGGCCCCTATAGAACGTATATGACTGCTCCTATCTATCAGTACACACTGTGCCCCCTCCTCCTATCTATCAGTACACACTGTGCCCCCTCCTCCTATATATCAGTACACACTGTGCCCCTCCTCCTATATATCAGTACACACTGTGCCCCCTCCTCCTATCTATCAGTATACACTGTGCCCCCTCCTCCTATCTATCAGTACACACTGTGCCCCCTCCTCCTATCTATCAGTACACACTGTGCCCCCTCCTCCTATCTATCAGTACACACTGTGCCCCCTCCTCCTATCTATCAGTACACACTGTGCCCCCTCCTCCTATATATCAGTACACACTGTGCCCCCTCCTCCTATCTATCAGTATACACTGTGCCCCCTCCTCCTATCTATCAGTACACACTGTGCCCCCTCCTCCTATATATCCTGTACCCCCTCCTCCCCTCAGGTATCAGTATATAATGTACCCCCCTCCCCTCAGGTATCAGTATATAATGTACCCCCCCTCCCCTCAGGTATCAGTATATAATGTACCCCTCCTCCCCTCAGGTATCAGTATATAATGTACCCCCCTCCCCTCAGGTATCAGTATATAATGTACCCCCCTCCCCTCAGGTATCAGTATATAATGTACACCCTCCCTCCTCAGGTATCAGTATATGATGTACACCTCCCCTCAGGTATCAGTATATAATGTACACCTCCCCTCAGGTATCAGTATATAATGTACCCCCCCTCCCCTCAGGTATCAGTATATAATGTACCCCCCCTCCCCTCAGGTATCAGTATATAATGTACCCCCCCTCCCCTCAGGTATCAGTATATAATGTACCCCCCCTCCCCTCAGGTATCAGTATATAATGTACACCTCCCCTCAGGTATCAGTATATAATGTACACCCTCCCTCCTCAGGTATCAGTATATAATGTACACCTCCCCTCAGGTATCAGTATATAATGTACCCCCCCTCCCCTCAGGTATCAGTATATAATGTACACCCTCCCTCCTCAGGTATCAGTATATAATGTACACCCTCCCTCCTCAGGTATCAGTATATAATGTACACCCTCCCTCCTCAGGTATCAGTATATAATGTACACCCTCCCTCCTCAGGTATCAGTATATAATGTACACCCTCCCTCCTCAGGTATCAGTATATAATGTACACCCTCCCTCCCTCAGGTATCAGTATATAATGTACCCCCCCCCCTCAGGTATCAGTATATATGTACCCCCTCCCTCAGGTATCAGTATATAATGTACCCCCCCTCCCCTCAGGTATCAGTATATAATGTACCCCCCCCCCCTCCCCTCAGGTATCAGTATATAATGTACACCTCCCCTCAGGTATCAGTATATAATGTACACCCTCCCTCCTCAGGTATCAGTATATAATGTACACCTCCCCTCAGGTATCAGTATATAATGTACACCTCCCCTCAGGTATCAGTATATAATGTACACCTCCCCTCAGGTATCAGTATATAATGTACACCTCCCTCAGGTATCAGTATATAATGTACACCTCCCCTCAGGTATCAGTATATAATGTACACCCTCCCTCCTCAGGTATCAGTATATAATGTACACCTCCCCTCAGGTATCAGTATATAATGTACACCTCCCCTCAGGTATCAGTATATAATGTACACACCCCTCCCCTCAGGTATCAGTATATAATGCCCCCCTCAGATACCCGGACATAATCACCTCTTCTCCCGCCGGATTTTACACACTGACGCTTCTCACCACTCTCTCTCACTCTCTCATACTCTATCTCTCGCCTGATCTCTCTGGTCCCGCCTCCTCACATCACAGGTGACTGATGGGCTCATGGTGTGTGGGGGAGGAGCATTAAATCCTCCAGGTCTCCCCGCCCACACGTTATTCGTCACATTGGAGGAAGTAGCCGGAAGTTGTTAGTCCACGTGACGGAGCTGATATGGTTGCTGTGGTAACGAGTGAAGCGGACGAAGCTCAGTGAAGGCGATGCCCACCCGTGTGCCCCGTGCCCCCAGTGCCCCGGAGTGCCAGGCGGAGGAGGAAGATGGCGTCACTGGGTGAGTGAGAGAGAGAAAGAGACTGACTGTGAGGGCCCTCACAGTCCCCTGATCTGCTGAAAGGTCTACCATGGTCCTCACAGTCCTCTGATCTGCTGAAGGTTTTACCATGGTCCTCACAGTCCCCTGATCTGCTGAAGGTTTTACCATGGTCCTCACAGTCCTCTGATCTGCTGAAGGTTTTACCATGGTCCTCACAGTCCCCTGATCTGCTGAAGGTTTTACCATGGTCCTCACAGTCCTCTGATCTGCTGAAGGTTTTACCATGGTCCTCACAGTCCCCTGATCTGCTGAAGGTTTTACCATGGTCCTCACAGTCCTCTGATCTGCTGAAGGTTTTACTATGGTCCTCACAGTCCCCCGATCTGCTGAAGGTTTTATCATGTTCCTCACAGTCCTCTGATCTGCTGAAGGTTTTACCATGGTCCTCACAGTCCTCTGATCTGCTGAAGGTTTTATCATGTTCCTCACAGTCCCCTGATCTGCTGAAGGTTTTACCATGGCCCTCACAGTCCCCTGATCTGCTGAAGGTTTTACCATGGTCCTCACAGTCCTCTGATCTGCTGAAGGTTTTACCAATGGCCCTCACAGTCCCCTGATCTGCTGAAGGTTTTACCATGGCCCTCACAGTCCCTGATCTGCTGAATGTTTTACCATGGTCCTCACAGTCCTCTGATCTGCTGAAGGTTTTATCATGTTCCTCACAGTCCTCTGATCTGCTGAAGGTTTTACCATGGCCCTCACAGTCCCCTGATCTGCTGAAGGTTTTACCATGGCCCTCACAGTCCCTGATCTGCTGAAGGTTTTACCATGGTCCTCACAGTCCTCTGATCTGCTGAAGGTTTTACCATGGCCCTCACAGTCCTCTGATCTGCTGAATGTTTTACCATGGTCCTCACAGTCCTCTGATCTGCTGAAGGTTTTATCATGTTCCTCACAGTCCTCTGATCTGCTGAAGGTTTTACCATGGTCCTCACAGTCCTCTGATCTGCTGAAGGTTTTATCATGTTCCTCACAGTCCTCTGATCTGCTGAAGGTTTTATCATGTTCCTCACAGTCCTCTGATCTGCTGAAGGTATTACCATGGTCCTCACAGTCCCCTGATCTGCTGAAGGTTTTACCATGTTCCTCACAGTCCTCTGATCTGCTGAAGGTTTTACCATGGTCCTCACAGTCCCCTGATCTGCTGAAGGTTTTACCATGTTCCTCACAGTCCATGTTCCTCACAGATCAGGGGACTGTGAGGGCCATGGTAAAACCTTCAGCAGATCAGAGGACTGTGAGGACCATGGTAAAACCTTCAGCAGATCAGAGGACTGTGAGGGCCATGGTAAAACCTTCAGCAGATCAGAGGACTGTGAGGGCCATGGTAAAACCTTCAGCAGATCAGAGGACTGTGAGGACCATGGTAAAACCTTCAGCAGATCAGGGGACTGTGAGGACCATAGTAAAACCTTCAGCAGATCAGGGGACTGTGAGGGCCATGGTAAAACCTTCAGCAGATCAGGGGACTGTGAGGAACATGATAAAAACCTTCAGCAGATCAGAGGACTGTGAGGACCATGGTAAAACCTTCAGCAGATCAGGGGACTGTGAGGACCATGGTAAAACCTTCAGCAGATCAGGGGACTGTGAGGGCCATGGTAAAACCTTCAGCAGATCAGAGGACTGTGAGGACCATGGTAAAACCTTCAGCAGATCAGAGGACTGTGAGGACCATGGTAAAACCTTCAGCAGATCAGGGGACTGTGAGGGCCATGGTAAAACCTTCAGCAGATCAGGGGACTGTGAGGACCATGGTAAAACCTTCAGCAGATCAGGGGACTGTGAGGAACATGATAAAACCTTCAGCAGATCAGAGGACTGTGAGGACCATGGTAAAACCTTCAGGCAGATCAGGGACTGTGAGGAACATGATAAAACCTTCAGCAGATCGGGGGACTGTGAGGACCATAGTAAAACTTCAGCAGATCAGGGACTGTGAGGACCATGGTAAAGCCTTCAGCAGATCAGAGGACTGTGAAGACCATGGTAAAACCTTCAGCAGATCAGGGACTGTGAGGACTATGGTAAAACCTTCAGCAGATCAGGGACTGTGAGGGCCATGGTAAAACCTTCAGCAGATCAGGGACTGTGAGGGCCATGGTAAAACCTTTAGCAGATCAGGGGACTTGAGGACCATGGTAAAACCTTCAGCAGATCAGGGGACTGTGAGGACATGGTAAAGGACCTCAGGGACTGTGAGGACCATGGTGAAACCTTCAGCAGATCAGAGGACTGTGAGGACCATGGTAAAACCTTCAGCAGATCAGAGGACGGTGAGGTCCATGGTAAAACCTTCAGCAGATCAGGGACTGTGAGGACCATGGTAAAACCTTCAGCAGATCAGGGGACTGTGAGGACCATGGTAAAACCTTCAGCAGATCAGAGGACTGTGAGGACCATGGTAAAACCTTCAGCAGATCAGGGGACTGTGAGGACCATGGTAAAACCTTCAGCAGATCAGGGGACTGTGAGGACCATGGTAAAACCTTCAGCAGATCAGGGGACTGTGAGGACCATGGTAGAACCTTCAGCAGATCAGGGGACTGTGAGGGCCATGGTGAAACCTTCAGCAGATCAGAGGGACTGTGAGGACCATGGTAAAACCTTCAGCAGATCAGAGGACTGTGAGGACCATGGTAAAACCTTCAGCAGATCAGGGGACTGTGAGGACCATGGTAAAACCTTCAGCCGATCAGAGGACTGTGAGGACCATGGTAGAACCTTCAGCAGATCAGAGGACTGTGAGGACCATGGTAGAACCTTCAGCACATCAGAGGACTGTGAGGACCATGGTAGAACCTTCAGCAGATGAGAGGACTGTGAGGACCATGGTAAAGCCTTCAGCAGATCAGAGGACTGTGAGGACCATGGTAGAACCTTCAGCAGATGAGAGGACTGTGAGGGCCATGGTAAAGCCTTCAGCAGATCAGAGGACTGTGAGGGCCATGGTAAAGCCTTCAGCAGATCAGAGGACTGTGAGGACCATGGTAAAGCCTTCAGCAGATCAGAGGACTGTGAGGACCATGGTAGAACCTTCAGCAGATCAGGGGACTGTGAGGGCCATGGTGAAACCTTCAGCAGATCAGAGGACTGTGAGGACCATGGTAAAACCTTCAGCAGATCAGAGGACTGTGAGGACCATGGTAAAACCTTCAGCAGATCAGGGGACTGTGAGGACCATGGTAAAACCTTCAGCCGATCAGAGGACTGTGAGGACCATGGTAGAACCTTCAGCAGATCAGAGGACTGTGAGGACCATGGTAGAACCTTCAGCACATCAGAGGACTGTGAGGACCATGGTAGAACCTTCAGCAGATGAGAGGACTGTGAGGACCATGGTAAAGCCTTCAGCAGATCAGAGGACTGTGAGGACCATGGTAGAACCTTCAGCAGATGAGAGGACTGTGAGGGCCATGGTAAAGCCTTCAGCAGATCAGAGGACTGTGAGGGCCATGGTAAAGCCTTCAGCAGATCAGAGGACTGTGAGGACCATGGTAAAGCCTTCAGCAGATCAGAGGACTGTGAGGACCATGGTAAAACCTTCAGCAGATCAGGGGACTGTGAGGACCATGGTAGAACCTTCAGCAGATGAGAGGACTGTGAGGACCATGGTAAAGCCTTCAGCAGATCAGAGGACTGTGAGGACCATGGTAGAACCTTCAGCAGATGAGAGGACTGTGAGGACCATGGTAAAGCCTTCAGCAGATCAGAGGACTGTGAGGGCCATGGTAGAACCTTCAGCACATCAGAGGACTGTGAGGACCATGGTAGAACCTTCAGCAGATGAGAGGACTGTGAGGACCATGGTAAAACCTTCAGCAGATCAGGGGACTGTGAGGACCATGGTAGAACCTTCAGCAGATGAGAGGACTGTGAGGACCATGGTAAAGCCTTCAGCAGATCAGAGGACTGTGAGGACCATGGTAGAACCTTCAGCAGATGAGAGGACTGTGAGGACCATGGTAAAGCCTTCAGCAGATCAGAGGACTGTGAGGGCCATGGTAAAACCTTCTGCAGATCAGAGGACTGTGAGGACATGGTAAAGCCTTCAGCAGATCAGAGGACTGTGAGGGCCATGGTAAAACCTTCTGCAGATCAGAGGACTGTGAGGACCATGGTAAAACCTTCAGCAGATCAGGGGACTGTGAGGACCATGGTATAACCTTCAGCAGATCAGGGGACTGTGAGGACCATGGTAAAACCTTCAGCAGATCACAGGACTGTGAGGACCATGGTAAAACCTTCAGCAGATCAGAGGACTGTGAGGGCCATGGTAAAACCTTCAGCAGATCAGAGGACTGTGAGGACCATGGTAGAACCTTCAGCAGATCAGAGGACTGTGAGGACCATGGTAAAACCTTCAGCAGATCAGAGGACTGTGAGGACCATGGTAAAACCTTCAGCAGATCAGAGGACTGTGAGGGCCATGGTAAAACCTTCTGCAGATCAGAGGACTGTGAGGACCATGGTAGAACCTTCAGCAGATCAGAGGACTGTGAGGACCATGGTAGAACCTTCAGCAGATGAGAGGACTGTGAGGACCATGGTAAAACCTTCAGCAGATCAGGGGACTGTGAGGACCATGGTAGAACCTTCAGCAGATGAGAGGACTGTGAGGACCATGGTAAAGCCTTCAGCAGATCAGAGGACTGTGAGGACCATGGTAGAACCTTCAGCAGATGAGAGGACTGTGAGGACCATGGTAAAGCCTTCAGCAGATCAGAGACTGTGAGGACCATGGTAAAACCTTCTGCAGATCAGAGGACTGGTGAGGACCATGGTAAAGCCTTCAGCACATCAGAGGACTGTGAGGGCCATGGTAAAACCTTCTGCAGATCAGAGGACTGTGAGGACCATGGTAAAACCTTTCAGCAGATCAGGGACTGTGAGGGCCATGGTAAAACCTTCAGCAGATCACAGGACTGTGAGGACCATGGTAAACCTTCAGCAGATCAGAGGACTGGTGAGGACCATGGTAGAACCTTCAGCAGATCAGAGGACTGTGAGGACCATGGTAAAACCTTCAGCAGATCAGAGGACTGTGAGGACCATGGTAAAACCTTCAGCAGATCAGAGGACTGTGAGGGCCATGGTAAAACCTTCAGCAGATCAGAGGACTGTGAGGACCATGGTAAAACCTTCAGCAGATCAGGGGACTGTGAGGACCATGGTAAAACCCTTCAGCAGATCAGGGGACTGTGAGGACCATGGTAAAACCTTCAGCAGATCAGGGGACTGTGAGGACCATGGTAAACCTCAGCAGATCAGGGGACTGTGAGGGCCATGGTAAAACCTCAGCAGATCAGAGGACTGTGAGGGCCATGGTAAAACCTTCAGCAGATCAGGACTGTGAGGGCCATGGTAAAACCTTTAGCAGATCAGGGGATTGAGGACCATGGTAAAACCTTCAGCAGATCAGGGGACTGTGAGGACCATGGTAAAACCTTGCAGCAGATCAGGGACTGTGAGGACCATGGTGAAACCTTCAGCAGATCAGAGGACTGTGAGGACCATGGTAAAACCTTCAGCAGATCAGAGGACGGTGAGGTCCATGGTAAAACCTTCAGCAGATCAGGGACTGTGAGGACCATGGTAAAAACCTTCAGCAGATCAGGGGGACTGTGAGGACCATGGTAAAACCTTCAGCAGATCAGAGGACTGTGAGGACCATGGTAAAACCTTCAGCAGATCAGGGGGACTGTGAGGACCATGGTAAAACCTTCAGCAGATCAGGGGACGTAGAGGACCATGGTAAAACCTTCAGCAGATCAGGGGGACTGTGAGGACCATGGTAGAACCTTCAGCAGATCAGGGGACTGTGAGGGCCATGGTGAAACCTTCAGCAGATCAGAGGACTGTGAGGACCATGGTAAAACCTTCAGCAGATCAGAGGACTGTGAGGACCATGGTTAAAACCTTCAGCAGATCAGGGGACTGTGAGGACCATGGTAAAACCTTCAGCCGATCAAGAGGACTGTGAGGACCATGGTAGAACCTTCAGCAGATCAGAGACTGTGAGACCATAGGTAGAACCTTCAGCACATCAGAGGACTGTGAGACCATGGTAGAACCTTCAGCAGATGAGAAGGACTGTGAGGACCATGGAAAGCCTTCAGCAGATCAGAGGACTGTGAGGACCATGGTAGAACCTTCAGCAGATGAGAGGACTGTGAGGGCCATGGTAAAGCCTTTCAGCAGGATCAGAGGACTGTGAGGGCCATGGTAAAGCCTTCAGCAATCAGAGGACTGTGAGGACCCATGGTAAAGCCTTCAGCAGATCAGAGGACTGTGAGGACCATGGTAGAACCTTCAGCAGATCAGGGGACTGTGAGGGCCATGGTGAAACCTTCAGCAGATCAGGGGACTGTGAGGACCATGGTAAAACCTTCAGCAGATCAGAGGACTGTGAGGACCATGGTAAAACCTTCAGCAGATCAGGGGACTGTGAGGACCATGGTAAAACCTTCAGCCGATCAGAGGACTGTGAGGACCATGTAGAAAAACCTTCAGCAGATCAGAGGACTGTGAGGACCATGGTAGAACCTTCAGCACATCAGAGGACTGTGAGGAAACCATGGTAAAACCTTCAGCAGATCAGAGGACTGTGAGGACCATGGTAAAGCCTTCAGCAGATCAGAGGACTGTGAGGACCATGGTAGAACCTTCAGCAGATGAGAGGACTGTGAGGGCCATGGTAAAGCCTTCAGCAGATCAGAGGACTGTGAGGGCCATAAGCCTTCAGCAGATCAAACTGTGAGGCCATGGTAAAGCCTTCAGCAGATCAGAGGACTTGAGGACCATGGTTAAACAAACCTGGTACTTCAGCAGATCAGGGGACTGTGAGGACCATGGTAGAACCTTCAGCAGATGAGAGGACTGTGAGGACCATGGTAAAGCCTTCAGCAGATCAGAGGACTGTGAGGACCATGGTAGAACCTTCAGCAGATGAGAGGACTGTGAGGACCATGGTAAAGCCTTCAGCAGATCAGAGGACTGTGAGGGCCATGGTAGAACCTTCAGCACATCAGAGGACTGTGAGGACCATGGTAGAACCTTCAGCAGATGAGAGGACTGTGAGGACCATGGTAAAACCTTCAGCAGATCAGGGGACTGTGAGGACCATGGTAGAACCTTCAGCAGATGAGAGGACTGTGAGGACCATGGTAAAGCCTTCAGCAGATCAGAGGACTGTGAGGACCATGGTAGAACCTTCAGCAGATGAGAGGACTGTGAGGACCATGGTAAAGCCTTCAGCAGATCAGAGGACTGTGAGGGCCATGGTAAAACCTTCTGCAGATCAGAGGACTGTGAGGACCATGGTAAAACCTTCAGCAGATCAGAGGACTGTGAGGGCCATGGTAAAACCTTCTGCAGATCAGAGGACTGTGAGGACCATGGTAAAAACCTTCAGCAGATCAGGGGACTGTGAGGACCATGGGTATAACCTTCAGCAGATCAGGGGACTGTGAGGACCATGGTAAAACCTTCAGCAGATCACAGGACTGTGAGGGACCATGGTAAAACCTTCAGCAGATCAGAGGACTGTGAGGGCCATGGTAAAACCTTCAGCAGATCAGAGGACTGTGAGGACCATGGTAGAACCTTCAGCAGATCAGAGGACTGTGAGGACCATGGTAAAACCTTCAGCAGATCAGAGGACTGTGAGGACCATGGTAAAACCTTCAGCAGATCAGAGGACTGTGAGGGCCATGGTAAAACCTTCTGCAGATCAGAGGACTGTGAGGACCATGGTAGAACCTTCAGCAGATCAGAGGACTGTGAGGACCATGGTAGAACCTTCAGCAGATGAGAGGACTGTGAGGGACCATGGTAAAACCTTCAGCAGATCAGGGGACTGTGAGGACCATGGTAGAACCTTCAGCAGATGAGAGGACTGTGAGGACCATGGTTAAAGCCTTCAGCAGATCAGAGGACTGTGAGGACCATGGTAGAACCTCAGCAGATGAGAGGACTGTGAGGACCATGGTAAAGCCTTCAGCAGATCAGAGGACTGTTGAGGACCATGGTAAAACCTTCTGCAGATCAGAGGACTGTGAGGACCATGGTAAGCCTTCAGCAGATCAGAGGACTGTGAGGGCCATGGTAAAACCTTCTGCAGATAGAGGACTGGTGAGGACCATGGTAAAACCTTCAGCAGATCAGGGGACTGTGAGGGCCATGGTAAACCTTCAGCAGATTCACAGGACTGTGAGGACCATGGTAAAACCTTCAGCAGAATCAGGGACTGGTGAGGACCATGGTAGAACCTTCAGCAGATGCAGGGGACTGTGAGGACCATGGTAAAACCTTCAGCAGATCAGAGGACTGTGAGGACCATGGTAAAACCTTCAGCAGATCAGAGGACTGTGAGGGCCATGGTAAAACCTTCAGCAGATCAGAGGACTGTGAGGGCCATGGTAAAACCTTCAGCAGATCAGGGGACTGTGAGGACCATGGTAAAACCTTCAGCAGATCAGGGGACTGTGAGGACCATGGTAAAACAAACGGCTTCAGGCAGAATCAGGGGACTGTGAGGACCATGGTAAAACCTTCAGCAGATCAGGGGACTGTGAGGGCCATGGTAAAACCTCAGCAGATCAGAGGACTGTGAGGACCATGGTAAACCTTCAGCAGATCAGAGGACTGTGAGGACCATGGTAAAACCTTCAGCAGATCAGAGGACTGTGAGGACCATGGTAAAACCTTCAGCAGATCAGAGGACTGTGAGGACCATTGCATCCATTCTTCCCTCCACCTGTTGAAATGTTCCTCTTACCATTGGCTGTGACACAGTCCCAGAACACAAATGATCCCCCCCCCCCCCGGTTAATTGTTGGAGGGGTTCCTGAAATTCTGGTCCCTTTTCTCTCCATAATCGCCTTTCCTCATTGTGGCCGGACGCGGTGCGGAGAGGACACAGCACAGCTCAGCATCCATGACTACAGCAGCAGAACTCCACCATCGCTGTCTCCCTACATAGCGATCAGCCACAGGAGGACGTCCAAGATGGCGGCCGTTCTCGGCAGGAAGCAGCACGGTCACCGCTGATCTCCAGACACTCCACGAGGAAGCAGCACGGTCACCGCTGATCTCCAGACACTCCACGAGGAAGCAGCACGGTCACCGCTGATCTCCAGACACTCCACGAGGAAGCAGCACGGTCACCGCTGATCTCCAGACACTCCACGAGGAAGCAGCACGGTCACCGCTGATCTCCAGACACTCCATAAGGAAGCAGCAGGTCACCGCTGATCTCCAGACACTCCACGAGGAAGCAGCACGGTCACCGATGATCTCCAGACACTCCACGAGGAAGCAGCACGGTCACCGATGATCTCCAGACACTCCATAAGGAAGCAGCACGGTCACCGCTGATCTCCAGACACTCCACGAGGAAGCAGCACAGTCACCGATGATCTCCAGACACTCCATAAGGAAGCAGCACAGTCACCGCTGATCTCCAGACACTCCATAAGGAAGCGGCACAGTCACCGCTGATCTCCAGACACTCCATAAGGAAGCAGCACGGTCACCGCTGATCTCCAGGACACTCCATAAGGAAGCAGCACGGTCACCGCTGATCTCCAGACACTCCATAAGGAAAGCGGCACGGTCACCGCTGATCTCCAGACACTCCATAAGGAAGCGGCAACGGTCACCGCTGATCTCCAGACACTCCACGAAGAAGCAGCACGGTTACCGCTGATCTCCAGACACTCCACGAAGAAGCAGCACAGTCACCGCTGATCTCCAGACACTCCATAAGGAAGCAGCACGGTCCACCGCTGATCTCCAGACACTCCACGAAGAAGCAGCACGGTTACCGCTGATCTCCAGACACTCCACGAGGAAGCAGCACGGTCACCGCTGATCTCCAGGCACTCCACGAGGAAGCGGCACGGTCACCGCTGATCTCCAGACACTCCACGAGGAAGCAGCACGGTTACCGCTGATCTCCGACACTCCATAAGGAAGCAGCACGGTTACCGCTGATCTCCAGACACTCCATAAGGAAGCAGCACAGTCACCGCTGATCTCCAGACACTCCACAAGAAGCAGCACGGTCACCGCTGATCTCCAGGCACTCCATAAGGAAGCAGCACGGTCACCGCTGATCTCCAGGCACTCCATAAGGAAGCAGCACGGTCACCGCTGATCTCCAGGCACTTCCATAAGGAAGCAGCACGGTCACCGCTGGATCTCCAGGCACTCCATAAGGAAGCGCCGGTCCGCCCCAAGGAAGCACGGTCACCGCTGATCTCGGCACTCCATAAGGAAGCAGCACGGTCACCGCTGATCTCCAGGCACTCCATAAGGAAGCGGCACGGTCACCGCTGATCTCCAGGCACTCCATAAGGAAGCAGCACAGTCACCGCTGATCTCCAGGCACTCCATAAGGAAGCAGCACGGTCACCGCTGATCTCCAGACACTCCATAAGGAAGCAGCACGGTCACCGCTGATCTCCAGGCACTCCATAAGGAAGCAGCACAGTCACCGCTGATCTCCAGACACTCCATAAGGAAGCAGCACAGTCACCGCTGATCTCCAGACACTCCATAAGGAAGCAGGCTTCTGCAGAGCAGGATCTACTTCTAGATGGAGCACATCCGGTCCCCAAAGCCAAGTCCGTGCCCGCCAGCACGCCCAGAGGTTCGCTAGACGCTGACATTTTCTTCCGTCAGACGGAGATGCTGGATCGTTCCCAGGTCTCAATCTCTGAACATAGCGCTATTCTGCAGGAATCGGCGTCCTGTAGCGATGGGAATTATCACCAGGAATAGCGCTAACGTAGCTGCGGATCTCCTGGAGACGTGGTCCCCACGTCCACCACAAGAGGGAGACACTGGAAAGCAGAAGCCTCCGAATGACACAGGAATGGAGGGAAATCTGCAAGAAAAGACTAAAGTAGATGTTTGTACCGTAAATATGAGAGGAACGTGCCGGAGACTCCGCGGTGGAAGACGTCTGTTAACGAAAACTGCAGGCTCTCCAGGCTTCTCTAAGACAGTGTCTGAAGATTCACTCATTTATACACCAAAGTACTTAGGAGTAATGAGGGAGTAATGAGGTGGTAAGGAGGGAGTAATGAGGTGGTAATGAGGTAGTAATGAGGGAGTAATGAGGTGGTAATGAGGGAGTAATGAGGTGGTAATGAGGGAGTAATGAGGTGGTAATGAGGTGGTAATGAGGGAGTAATGAGGGAGTAATGAGGGAGTAATGAGGGAGTAATGAGGTAATGAGGAGTAATGAGGTAATGAGGTAAAAGGAGGGAGTAATGACCGTGGTAATGAGTAGTAATGACTGTGGTAAATGAGGTAGTAATGAGGTAGTAATGACCGTTGGTAATGAGTAGTAATGACCGTGGTGGTAGTAATGAAGGTATAGGTAGTAATGACCGTGGTAATGAGGTAGTAAGTAATGAGAGTAATGAAGGTAGTAATAAGTAATGACCGTGTATGAGGTAATGAGGTAGTAATGACCGTGGTAATGAGGTAGTAATAAGGT